>CAAKHC010014639.1:54262-98050 GCA_901007825.1 Macroramphosus scolopax | reverse complement strand
CCTCCCACTCTTATCAAGACGAGCCATGCCTGATTGAGTCCTACTCCATCAACATGTTTCCTTATCTTATTTTTAGCCCCTGATAAGCAGGCTGTGTCTGGTACTATCTGATCATCTGCAGTTTTACAAGTCGTTTGTTAGTACGGTACATCATGGGTTTGTTGTTGCCCAGCACCTCCTGAAACTGTGTGTGGTTCTGTCTCTATCTGCTTGACTGAAGTAAACACCATGTTTGAACACATTCCCTCTGCATTAGGTAATCGGCCTATATAGGCTTGTTCTTATCATCCTGGATAAGGTTTCGGGCAGTACAATTGACCCCAGTGTGCATCCCATTCATATTGTTACTGGAAAGTTTTCCTCTTCATTTTTGCGGCCCGCATCTTGGAACATCGAGAAAATCTGACTGCAAACGTGTCTCCTCTTAATGTTTGTCCACCAGAGACCATCTTTCTGTTGCCTGGAGCGGCCTCAGCAAGACGATCCCAATTCTCCTGTTTTTCCCTGAAGCCATCGTTTCGAAAGATGGGAACATCTCCTCTATCGGAGGTCAGTCTGATACGATTGCGAAATTCTGGGCCGATACCGATATTTGTCATTTGGCCGATAAATCAATGCATCCCTATGTAGGAATACTGTGTGTGAAATTAATATCCAAAGTGTTTAATTTGCTTAGAGCGATACAACATGGCCTTCAAGATTGTGCGCACCGAGAGCCGCCTGGTGCGAGGAATACTGACCAATCATGGATTCGCTGAGGTAATGTTTTCCCATAAATGACACTAATATAAAAGATTAGCCCAAGTCTTTTAAGAAATGCATTGTTTTTTACAGCATAGGCTACCTATGTACCTCTCTGTGCAGCAGGGCTGTTTTATATCTGATAATGCAGATGTCAAAGCCTGGGAATGCACCTATGGAAAAAAGCTTAATGACCTCAAGAGCATTAATCCTTTTTCACGAGGGGCACACAATCCCAGTTATTGCTCTTTCCAAGCAGTTACAATTAATTCCCTTTTTATTTCATTTCAATGCCTCTTGACTCCCACTAACCCTTCATCAAAAGCAGACGAGTTTCTGCCGCAGCCTCCACAGAACCCGACTTTAATAAGCCTTTATAGCAGACATCTGGCTCTCCCCTAGACAACGAGCAGTCACATGAATCCTGCCTCCTAATGAATTGTTGGAGTAACTGATAAAACAAACATGATGGGGATGGAAATCTATGAGCTGGCCATCATTTTGTCATCATTTCAATAGAGCGGGGTGTATTTAGGATGGATAGTGGTGGGAGGGTCCGAGCTGCTTCTTAGATCCAGTCTAACCTCACTGTTATACGAGAGACACATCAGAAAATGATACTGCTGTTGTTGTGATTGGAAGCTGTACAGAGCTCGTTCATCTTTAAAAAAGAAGAAGAAAGGAATCAAAATATTTCAATTGCAGAGTGTGTCGTCTGAAAAAAAACTGTGCCTCTTTTTTAGGTTCACCCAAATAGTAATGACTTCAACCTCATGTGGACTGGATCTCACCTCAAGCCTTACATACTCCGCAGCCTTCAAGATTTCCAGAAGGTCAACCACTTTCCCAGGTAGAACTCAACACTATGAGCTGGTTGCCACTCAAGTCCTTGAGTTCAGGCATTGTAATTGTTAGCATTCACTGTGAAGCACATTTACTCCTCAGTTCACCGTGGCCTCTCCGAGACATGAAATGAATCATATTATCAGACAGACAGAGATCTGTTACTCTCATGCATGCTTCTGTTTTTGCTTATTTCCAGGTCATATGAACTGACTCGCAAGGATCGACTTTATAAAAACATCCAGCGAATGCAGCAGGCCCACGGCTTGAAAAACTTCCACATTGTTCCTCAGACCTTCGTGCTTCCATCTGAATACCAGGAATTCTGTAGTAAGAATCCTCCCTGCTAATCCTGCTTGTCTAAGTAGATCTCCCTTTACCATCATTGCCCATTGTTATTATATAGTGTGTATTATTACATTCTTTTCTGCATCAATCTCAGCTTATTTTGCCAAGGACAAGAGCCCATGGATTATAAAACCAGTAGCATCTTCAAGAGGCCGAGGCATCTACTTGGTCAGCAATGTGAGTGATTTTGAACTAATACTGGTGTTAACACACTAATACGTCTTTCAGAGCCAAACTCTGGACACTTCCTCTCCAACCTGAAACACATGGCGCTGGGACTGATGTCACTTGTCAATCAATTGATCGTCTATCGTCGATTGGTTGATCGGCAGAAAATTCACACTTGTAATATTTGATTATTTTGCGGTTTTATCCAGATAAAGTACCAAAAGTTTATGAGGAACAGCTTGCCAGACGCCAGCTGGCAAGAAAACATTAATGTCGGAAAACACAAGTGTTATTTTTGGCTGCTGGTCAGACTAAGAAAACAACCATATGACCTCATTTTTGGCTGTGGGATCTTATGATGGTAATATTTTAAGCAATTTACCGTCAAAACAGGTTAATAGACAGTGAAAATAATCTTTAGTTTTGGCCTTGAAGAGGGCGTACGACGTCCCGTGATGGCACTGAACGGTAACATCGGGCATGATTAGCGACACCCAGAATCATCCACACTAGACACGTCATTCTGAGGGGCAGCAGGCTGCCTTGCAGGGGCTGGGAAAATGATTTAGTGATACATTTAGTTCTTTCGGGGTCAAAGCAGGTAAAACTGCATTAAAACTGAGGGGAAAAACACCTTCTTTCTCTTGTTGTCTCTTTTCTAGACACAAATTCAAACTGAATTGAGGGTGACGACACACAAGCATCAAGATCTTTCTGATATCTCGAGTTTCACATATTGATGCTTTAAACTTTCACTTTCGTTCAGTAATGATCAGTTTCAGTAGTTGAAGCAACATGTGGGTCGACTCAAAGCTTTACTAAGCCAAACAAAAGTAGAAAAAGATGGGAGGCAGCTTGTTGTTTTACTCTCCAGTAAAATATCGAAGCATTGTTTCTTTTGCCTAATGTGAGTATTTGAAAATACATATGATACTTAACACAACTGACAAACATAACTTCTGCTTGTCCGGTTTGCTTGTGTGAAAGAATCGTAGATGACAGTTAACATAATGAGCTGTATGATACAAGGATTTGACATTTATGACAAAGCTAGTGGGAGTTAAGTGTAAGCATACTTACCGTGTGAACTGAGACAGTTGACAAGATGTTGTGTGTGTGTGTGTGTGTGTGTGTGTGTGTGTGTGTGAGTGTGAGGGGGGGTTGGCGGTACAGATACAGCCGTCTTTGAAATGAGTATCAACCAGTGTTTCAAACATTAATTAGCTGTGCGCAGTAAATCACACACTTCCAAGGCCCCGGCTTTTTGGAGGAGCTCAACATGGTTCTCACTCTTGGAAAACATGTGCACGATTCCTCTTCCTCTGAGGCATTTTTATGAAACAGTGGAAAGAATGTCAGAGTGATATTTGGAGAGAAGAAAGAAATATGTTCATTTTTTCTGTTGTGGATTTTCTTTGAACTGCATCCAGCACTGAGTTCAAAACTCTTTTCAACTTCGCCACCTGCAACACATTTCAACCTCATAAATGACCCATCTCCCACCACCAGATTCTATTTTTATAGGCTGTTATTGAAGTCCGACCTGCTATAGCCGGTGTCACTGCAGTTTCCAACTATTCATGATCTGATTGCTCTTTGATGTTGCCGCGGCGTAACGTCAGATATCTGGAATTCAGTACTTAATTCTGCTGGGTATGAATGGATGTGTGATTGAGTGCCGTGAAACACCAAAAAGCACATTGTTTTATTGACTTGCATCTGTCCGGTTTCCATCTCACTTCATGGCCGTAAAATGTACGATGTCAGTTTGACATTTTCACTGCACAGCTACCACGGCGGAGGGAATCCACCTCATGAACACCACACTGGATGATCTTTACTGTCGGAAAGTTAAAGACCGTTGCTGTAAACCTATTTGGATACTTACATACCGCCTTCATCTCTGTGTGATGTACGTAGGCACGATATCGTCCTGACTTCCTTCTGTTTGTCATCTTCAGCCAAATCAGGTTTCAATGGATGAAAACACCTTAGTGTCTCGCTACATTAACAACCCTCTACTGATCGATGGTGAGTCCCCGTCTTCCTGACACATTTCTGAAATGGATCACATGTTTAACTTGTTTTTGTTTTGATCGCAGAGTTCAAGTTTGACATGCGGCTATACGTGCTGGTCACATCATACGATCCACTCCTCATCTACGTGTATGAGGAAGGCCTTGCTAGGTGAGAGACACAGTGTGATTATTGAGATGGGGATTAGCTGAACAGTGAGTCTGTTTACTGAAAACACTACAACACACTTGACATGTAACAACAAATAAGGAGGCACTTAGTAGTGAGAGTAAATCAAATGTCAAACATGTAATATTCCTTTGGACCCATCACCTCTAATATGAGATCATGAAGTTGTACCAGTGCTGTGAAACTGTGCACATTGACACAGAACTTGTGAGTTCTTAGCGTCCTGGTGACTTTGGGTTCGAGGCGGAGACAATGAACTCCAACGTCCCTGGTTTGCATCCAGCTGGGGACTTGTGTGGCGTGTCATCGCCCATCTTTTCCTCCTCGTTTCCTCCCATCTCACCGCCGTCAGTGGCCAGTTTTCCAGTGACAAACTATGTTTTGTGAATAACATGTCATAAAAGGTAATTACACAGGATTCGGTTCCACACATGAGCACCTTACTCAAATATATTATGTATATATACACTGTGTTTCACTAAACCACAAAGAGGGCTCATTTTGCTCATGGAGGTGGACAGTAACCGCAGTCCACGGAATCATACGTCTTTCATAGATGTTCGTTTCCTGAATGTTTGATAGATCTGCCGAGGACAGCAGACGAGTGATCAGGGATTAAAACTTTCCTTCCCAGCTATCCCAGTACAGCATGAGAGTACATGCTGAAGGCTGCATACAGCACATAGTATATGTGTATGGATCACAAGATATGTTATGTGTTGTGTACTTTATTACACAATCTTTTGTCTCCATTGTTCTTCTGTCAACAGGATTACAGAAAATGTAGGTTGATGTAGATGAAAGTTGGTGGAGGGTAAAGCAGGAAGAACCAATATCAGTTTCCATTTAATGATTGATTTTATATTCTTTTTTTTAGGACTTATAAAATGAATAAGATCCTCTGGGAGTACAAACTCTTTGAACCAACTCAACCTTAAGGGCTCGCTGCCACAGCCTCCATTCGAGCTTTAACATATCCTCAAGACTTTTATCTTTCAGTGTTGTACTGTGAGTTTAGTTGAGGACATTCTTACCTCCAAAGTGAAGGGTTTTACAACTTGTTGGAGAGCTGGTTGGATTGTCATGTGACCTACTAGAGTGTGGAGCAGTGGGATTTGGAGACCAGAATTTCCTTTTTTTGCTCTGATTCACACAGATTTATAACCATAAGCTCGTAAAAGGCATCAAAATGTAAACATGGAGCAACAAACGTTTTATCCAAGAGACATAAAGCCTCCTGAAACATGGTTCACTCCTCTTACTGTGGTACACCATAGAGGAAAGACAATCTATTCTTGTTTCGTAAAAGAAGGTTGGTTTAAGAAAATCAAAAATGCCTGAAACAGATAAACTGATTTGTCTTTCTCTCGGTGCCCAGTAGAGGGCAGTCTCAACTTGCCAGTTGCTGTGAAGTGTAAAGCTTCATTGACTTCCTACACAAAGCGCTCTATTGTTTAAGTTGTAGGACATGCTCATCTTACATGATGTCAATTTCAAAAGATAACATCTTATGACAGCTTTATGTGATTACAGTAGATCTACTGGATGTGGGTGTTTAGGACAAGGATTATTAATTAATCCAAGAAGAGACTGTCGTCTGGCACAGGTAGGGCTGCAGAGAGGAGATGATTATTCAAACAACTGGCTTCAATCTGACAGAAGTACGTGCTGAAAACAGCGCCGCCGCCCTCTTGTTTGCTGACTTGATTATAAATTGTGAGCAATAGATCATGGGCAAATTCTGAATCCCACTTTTATCTCTTGACATTCCTTTTCCTCGAGCGTGCCAAGGAATTCTCATTACTGCACATGTGGCATCCACTACTCTCAAACACTGCCAGAGACTAATCTCTTCCCAAAGTGCCCTTATTATTCTGTCAAGTGTCAGTCTTACGAACGTGGTCGTTAGGGCAGACAGATATGAAGTGAAATTATATGTTGGCATATTGCTTTTCTTGTACAAGTAAAAACCCCCGTCTGTTCGCAGATTTGCCACAGTCAAGTACGACCGGACTTCAAAGAGCATCAAGAACACGTTCATGCATCTCACAAACTACAGCGTGAACAAGAAGAGCAGTGATTATGTCAGGTAACAACTCACCAACACACAATGAGTGTACAATATATCACTTCTTTAAGTGTGAATGCATTTCATTGAAGATGAGTCTGTGATGTTAAAAGTAGACGACTCGTTCCTTTATTCAATCACCAGCATTTGAAGTGCATTTCTTCCTTCTCAGCTGCGACGACCCCGAGGTTGAGGACTATGGGAACAAGTGGAGTATGAGTGCAGTGTTAAGATATTTGAAGCAGGAGGGGAAGGACACCACATGTGAGCCAATCCTTCACTCTCTCTCCTTTCCCAGTCATAAATACTCGTGCACATAAACATAACCATACAAAGAGGACACGATTCAAATTAACTTCTTCCCTCACACGTCTAAAAACAAACTTCAGTTAATCAAACCTAAAGCGTTCTCGCAGCGTCGTAATGAAAAACGTCCTGTAACCAGCCCATGCATCCATTTTTACATCCATTTTTATCTCTTCCAGTGCTGATGACACAAGTGGAGGACCTCATCATCAAAGCGATCCTGAGTGCTGAGCTGCAGATAGCCACCGCCTGCAAGATGTTTGTTCCACACAAGACAAACTGCTTTGGTACTTGTTTCATATTCTTCTCAAAGTCTTTGTGACAGCAATCTGGCAATGTAGTTCGCAAAAGCTGTGTATTCCATTACGATAAGAACATAAGCCCGTCTGGATTATTGACTCATGTTGTACGTTCTGAACAACATGGGATAGTTTACATATTAACAGCATTATAATGCAAAACAACTGATTCAGCAGAATTTTAATGAAAGATTTCCCTTTGAATGAACTTGCTCAAAGGCGCTTGTTATATGCCTGTAACTACATCCCGTTATGGACTCTTGGAACTATAGGACCATATGGAAATGACCCTGACACGTTTTGATGACCTCGATTGTGTTTACATGCACGTTTGTTGACATAAGAAAGACACCAACATCTTAAATCAAATGATGACAGAATAAACAGTGAGGTTTTTTTCCTATCATCAAAAAGCCTTGGAAGCAGTGACTAGAACCGAACGGTCCATGTGTCTCCACCACATTCTGCTGTCATTTCTGGTCACGCTTCTCTCATCTCGTCGGCTCTCTGTGTTTGAGTCGTGCCGAGGGCGGGTCTCAGCTCCACGCACACACACAGAGCGGAGAGCGACAATTGAAGTTAAGTTAGCGTGAAAGTAAATGGAATTTTCTCTGCGTTCTGCCGCTTTGGTGTGGGAACATTTTGGGGTTTGAATGAGAGAGGGAGGCTGAACGAGCCAAGATATCGACTCTGTATAAAAGCAGTGGCAATGAGAAGTGGCAATGCAATGAACCTAAGAGCTTTGCTGAAACATAACAAAACACAACCATCCCGTCGGGTTTTCCATGCATGGAACAAAAAAACAGCTGGAGATGGAGGGGGGGCCGTCCCACAGTGCAGGTTTCATCATAGAATTATTACACTTTTATTATATTATCTTTGTGTCAGTGACATAAAGTCAAAATAAAATCTATTGTGACATGCCGAAGCTCAGATACGTTACCCCCGACCCCTGAACACATTTACAGTTTCAGACTCATTGTCCAGCTATTCCTCACTCCTGTTTCTTCACTGAGTTGAGCTGAGGTTGGAGATAGTCACTGCTCCATGTGGAGCCTTGCTGCCGGTTGCTGCACTCTGACTGGCTGCCGAGTCGTGAAGGGCAGGAATTTGCTTCCTCTCCTCTGACTGTTTTCTTGGCTGCTTCAGCATAGCGGCGGGCTCGAGTGAACTCTATTTTGGAGCCATTACCCATGTTAGTATTGGCACCACCGTCTTTCTCTGTGTCTGGCGGTCTCTCTGAGATGTGGGGTTCGAGAGCGAGCGTGCTGGCCGTGCCTCCCTTTATTCTGGCGGGTTGTGTCTGTTTGTAATTCTCACTCTCCTCCTCGCACCGTCTTTCAGATGTGAGGAACATAAAGGAGCTCTGCAGTCGGGACCGGCTTCTGTAGACATAATAACCCACCTGGTTTCTGGTTGTACTGGGAGCCTCTGCAGGCCTCGACTCACCTGCATAAAGATGCTATCTTCTCTCTGAGAGTCACTGCTAGGTTGTGAAACCACACCAAGCCGGGGTGTGAATGTTGACCGTGCAGGTATTTACATGGAAATGCGGCTTACCGAGCCGTAACCAGGCCCTCATATATACTTGATAGACACGAACAAACAACCAGATAACACATATCTTTGAGCTGCGAGGGAAGAACAGGATTAGAAAAACAAGATTGCATTTACTCTCATTCATTGTTTCATGTATTTGTTCATCTTTATGTTCTCATGTTTCACTCACATCTTAGCAGGATAATCCATTTACACGCTTTATCGTATAGAAGCAAAGCAGATGATATGACCTCAGTACAGAATATACAAGTAAATATACAGCGTAGTATTATTTGAAATAATAAAATGAACATGTAGGCTGTATACATCTGTATTGGGTGAACATTTTTGGCAATCTAATCTCTATGCAGTAGAGCTATGCACATAGATACCACGCTGATATCATTGTGTAGCACAAAAGCAGATAGCTCCTACACCCTTTAAGATACACACAATACACCGGGGTCGGCGGTGAACTCGTCTGTTTCCTCGTGAAAGTATCAGTTTACCCTTGAAATTAGTGTCATGTTGTTGTCTTCAGATGGCCCCAAGCGAGTTAATTACAGCATTCATCTTCTGTCAGGGTTTAGTTTCCAAAGACAGACACTGACGCTTCCAGAGGACCACCCTCATCTTCCCTGTGTTCATTCGTCTCCCACAGCGTGATCATGTTGCATGAAGACTCGCCGTGCGTGTGTGAGTATGTATGTACCGTTTGAATACACACAGACATGTAGGAACCAGTGTAAAGCACGAGCAGGTCACAGAGTCCAGCGTCGTGTCTTCACTGGGTTTGTCTTGTCTCTTAAAGCTCCCAACAACTCTTAGATGTGCAGAAGGATGTCGGGCTGCTCACCCCTGATATGGGTTGTGAGAAAAAACAAGTCAAACACAGTTTATTATGCAACATAGAGTCCTAAAACATTTCTTGAGGGGGCTTTTTACATAAAACCCACTCAAACCATCTTGGATTCATGTTCACTCAGCCATTATCAGCTTCCCCCTCCTTTCCCAGTCCGCAGCCCACACCAGCATTAATCCTCGGCCCCGACAGCTGCATTGTACTTACGAACAGGTAAAGCATCAGAACATATGGCGGCGAATCCATACATGTGTGTTGAATGTGCTGATAAAAGCTGCTATTGTTCAGGGTTTCTACAAAGTCTCTGACTTGTCTGGAAGACGGCCAAGCGAGACCATAAAGGACATTATAATCCTAATTTACTGCAAATTGTTCCCTGGTCTTTTAATGTCTATTAATGGCTTTAATACAATGTTTATTGTTTTCAAATGGGATTTCTTCCCTTTTCCTCAAATTGCTCTTGTAACTAAATGTGCATTCCGTAACAAAATCTTTTTACGGCTCTGTAATGTTTCAAATAAAAACAAGAGAGTTTTTTGTCTTACATTGGTAAGAATTTTGCGTCTGTGTGTGTGTGTGTGGCGAGAAAATGCCACCCATGCAGCTCCTTACCGCTGCCGTGTGATTAATGGACAGGCTTTTTGCTGAGGGATGCTGATTACAAGATGTTTTGACTAAGATCTGATTAGCCAAGCCAAAGGCCTATTTTATTACACACAAAACATTCCACTTACTGGGCCTGTGTTCCACTGAACGTCCCTCCTTTAGTGCTGAGTGGGGCTGGATCCCCCGTCTGTGAACCACCGTCCCTGTTTTACATTTGTAAGATACTCCCACGTCTCACTGCAGCACAACGTCCATATGCTTAGAACGACAGTTTACTTTGCTATCGCGGTGTGAACTGTAACTTTAATTTATCGCTCTCAGAGTGTTCTCATGATCGTGGCTCCGAGCTGCTCCTCTGCGCTTCCTGCAACCTCTCAGCAGCAATAACTCATCTCTAGAATGATGCAAGAGTAATTCAACGTCTGTCCAATGGAGAAAACACACATGGAGGCAGTTCTTTAGGTTGGTGTTATTGTGGGTGAGCAGGCTGCGTGGACCAGGGTGGAGAAGATCATTGTTTTTGGGTGTTTGTCTCTTGTGGTGAAGTTTCCAGCAGCGCCCATCCAATAATAAAAAAACAAACTCTTCATCTTCCCATTTCACTGTCACATTTTTTCTTCCCCTCCCTCTTTAATTGGCGTGATGTGGATGTTCGCTGCCTCTCCTCTCCCTGTCTGTGATGCTTGTTGTGGGCTCTCTGTGGGCACGTTTAACAGAGCTCCCGAGGCAGCGGTCGAGCCGCAGAACAAACGTGTCTCGCAGTCAGCAGGCTGGTGGGGCAGGAGCGGCGTCTGCTCCTAATTGGGGGAAAATGAGCGGCACATGGAGTCTGTTTGTCGGGGGGCTGGCAAGGTGGTGAAACACCTCCCCATTTTCCCCTGTTGTTGTGGTGCCACTGATGAGGCTCTCCAGACTCGAACCCCTTTAAACCCAAGACTAATACAAAGTGTTTTTTAACACGCAGCCTCTCCATCTCTTATTCAGTCTCCGTGTGTGTGTGTGTGTGTGTTTTTATGCAATAGTGGACAAAATTGGGTAAAGCTGCAAGTGGAAAAGAAAAATTCTGCTGAGCAGTGGGGGACCGGTCCATCTTAGGATGGCAGTGGCACCTTCTTTTGCTAGTGTTGGCTCAGGCGTGGATGGCAAACTGTCTTCTGTTCCATTATGAACACAAGAACTACAGTTACACCAATTAGAACCTCATGATTGAACCATATTTTGAACTCTCAACTCGTGTAATAGAAAGCAGCGCGATGAATCACTCTGCAGAACATCCATCTCGGATTCCCCCTCAGTTTTTTTTCCAAGATAATTAAAAATAATTACAGACGTTTTTCAAAGTAAATCTTTGAATATTGATCAGAAGAGCACATTTCACAGTAGTCATTGTGGGGTAGACATTCTCTGTGCAGCAGTCAGACCAAAGATCTGAGGCTGTTCTTTTGGCTCCCTGTTTAAATAACTAACTATTCAAACATGGGATGTAACGATCTGACACTCAGTATCTGTATGAGGCCGATACTCGACAAAAACCATATATACCATCTCCAATATGTCACATTAGCCCAAGCTATCATGTTAAAGCTTAGCTTAACCTTGGTTTTTGCTTTGTCACTGAGGTACAGGCGAGTCATATCTAGTATTTTACACAGGAATTAGAATTCCTGGCTTTCCAGATTCTATTGGATTGGTGTCAGCATCTGCCGATACTCCTGATTGGTATCTGACACAAGTGGTATCAAGCATCCCTCACATGTCAGAGGTCTCTGACAGTCATTGAAACAACCTCCTTAAATCAGCGGTTGGATCTGCTTTCAAACGTTGCTCTGTGAAATCCAATTGATTAGGAGTTACGTACATAACACGATACAGGGTGCCGATCATTTCGTGTGATCTGCCTTCAGTTGACTTCTCGATCCAGCATCTTTTGGACGTGCACTGCGCTCTCTTGGTCTCCAACGATGGCCAAGGGGAATGGAAATTTAAAGAATAAACTACAACAACTGTTGTTCTGATAGAAGTAAATCATCGTGTTAAGCACAATTGCCCCGACTTCTCTTGTTCACGCCAGCGCGATATCAAGTCATTGCTCGCTGTCACGCTGGCTTTTGTGTGCTTAGCCCTGGCATTGACCTGAGATGCTAGAACAAACAGTGCAGCTTTGAAACCTCCAGCCCCCGGCCTATTCTTGACACAGTCTGTTCTTTTGAAGTGCCATTAGAGGGTTTTTTTTTCCTCTGGCATTAAAGTTGGGCTTTGCCCTATCCCAGTAAAATACTGTGGTTTCCCTGCACGCTGCAGCCGGGGCCGGCGGGTCGTTGGCTTTGGGTGACACTCCCCAGAACGGTGCAAAGGGCTCTCATCCTTCACATGGGCCGACGCTGTCACAGCAAACTATACATCAATCACTGAAACGAGAGGGAAAGTTGGGGGTCGTCGTGTCACTCGGTGCTACACTATTATTGGCGTGAAATATAAACCAAATATGGCCGCAGGCTTTGTAATCAGCCCAAGTGTCTGTCACCTAAAGAACTCCTCTGTGGTTTCACTGGGGTTGATAGTTTATTGCGCCAGTTGGACAAGATGATAACCATGATGGGGGTGAAGTTATTCCTGGTCGCCATAGGACCCGCCATTCTTCTCGTTAATACGTCCTGACAATATGTTGACTGCATGACCTTCCCAGTCATGAGTAATTTATTGACTGTATGTATGAAAATATTCACAGCCCCGGTTTGTTTTTGATCTCCGCTACGCAGGGAACTTCATGACAGATGAAATGTGTATTTACTTAGTTAACGTAATAGAGCCAATCCCTCAGTAGCCGGCTTTGGTGTATGTGAATTCTCTCTTGAGTGATTGAGAATATAACATGCGTGTAATCAGTGGCAGAGAGACGTCGGCCATGCTGCCAGATGCCACATGATGAGGCAATGATAAAACTCTGGAAACGCTTGTGACTCTGATACTCTTCATATATCGGTTGTTTTAATCCCGCCTCGCTCTGCCGGCTTCCCAGTGTATGGTTCAAATTGTGTTTTTGATTTTGTCTCTGCCTTTGTAGAGCTGTACGGCTTTGACGTCCTCATCGACACCAACCTCAAACCCTGGCTGCTGGAGGTCAACCTGTCTCCCTCCTTGGCCTGGTGAGTGACACTGTCGTAACGATTCGATCATTTCATTCCTCGTTTCAGGAGGAATTCAACTCAAGCGACAGCTAACCTTGTATGTGATTGCACTCCGACGTGTGTTTTTCAGAACATGCCCTCAGGCCAAAGACGTACAAAACAAAAGTCAATTGAATGATTTAGGTGTTGACTCACTCGTCTCCACCGTGGACACGTGTATGTAGTCAAATCTTCGTGTTAACTTCATATTTTCTTTCTCATTCGCAGTGATGCTCCCTTAGATCTGAAGATAAAGGCCAGCATGATTGCAGACATGCTCTCTCTTGTGGGTGAGTTCATGCCAAAAATGTGGCTAAATTCAGCATCCATTTGATTCCAAGGTTTAGCAACTTGCTATACAGGTCCAGTGTAGCAAAGTACTTACATGGGCTCCAGTTGTACATCACAAGGAGAAATGAGAATAAAAACTAGCTTGACATTTCCAAAACTGGACTTACATTGTTAAAAACACATCATGCATGGGGACTCATCTTCTTAGCTAGTAAGCACGAAAATTACAAAGTCCAGATGAGGCCGATGGAAATTATTTAGACATGAGCCAAAATATCGTACAAATTAATACTTTGACTTGCTGACAGCGCTGGTTGAAAAGTCAGATCAGCATTACTGATTACAAGTCACTCTTGGCGAGACATTGATGTGCTGTAAGTTGTCAAGACATCTTGCGTAAAGCCGTATAAAACCGTGTTCAGGAAACGTGCCAATGCATCAAGTTTCTGTTGATCCGCTTTGAGATGTGGAGGAAGATTGATGAAACCGTTGCTGTTTTGCTTGTGATCGAGTACACGCTGTTTATCGTAAGCAAGTTTAGTATCCATCCCACATCAAATGTAGTCCTGTTACTGTAATATGTCACGACACGTCCCAGTCTGCCCAATAAAGAATGCTGTTACTGCAATCCTCACGTAATAAGTTGTGATCCATTATCCTGTGTTTGTGATTGGATGTGTGTCCTGACAACCTGTAATTTAAACTTTTGGTTAACAGTCCTACTGTTGAGTATTTAGCTGCAGAAAGCTCCACTTGGTCTCAGTCAGTTATTTCTGAACTTCCTCTTCCACTCTCTTCTTTCTCTTCGCTTGTTGGCCTTCATTGAAACCAGTAGAAAGACTTTCTAATCTATAAAAGATTCAAGCTGGTCGAGACAGATATCTATTGATTACTACTTAATGCTTTCCTACATTCCACCAGGTGAGTTTGCGTCAACGACTGAAAGTAGCTGCATGGCTTCATATTTACACCACCTGGAATAAACCACCGACTTCACTATCTGACATTGAGCGCCTTGCATACAAAATTGTCAACAGAGTTCTTCGATGTTCTTCAGTCATTAAATTCTTTTGAAACTGGATCCTGCATGTCGAACCAGAGGAATGTTTAGCATGAAGACATCAAAAATGCCCAGCCCGAGGCAGAGATAAACACTGTTTATACAATAGTGCTTGCACAAGAGGACGAGATGTGTCTCAGTTGTCTCCTCCCCTGCGAGTGATTGAAATGGCAGTAATGTTGTCTTACATCCTGCCCTCTACTACATAAACAGGTGCACACGTACAAAAAAAGCAAACCAAAATAGCTCAAATGGCTCCCATGCAGCTCACTTATTAGCAGGCGTCATTTATAACACGTGTGCATGACTAAGGCAGGGCCGTGCTGTGGCCTGAAACCTCCGTCAACATTCATGACAGATTACAATCATACATTTACAGTTATCTTTGGACTGAGACATTACTGAGCACTGGCATGTAAAACACAGCACCTCTGTTATGTACCAAACAAACAAAGTCACTCTTGGCTGTTAACACTTGGGCTTCATCCCAGATCTGTGAATAATGACAGCATTCCATTAGCATTTATTTTCTGCCTCTGTGTAAGTGTCATGTGTCACCCGTGTTATTGATAATTGCCGTGTTTAGGTAAGAGGCAGCGGCCGGATTCTTACCTGACTTGCCTGGATGAGGCAGTAACAGCCACGAGCTTCGAGCTGTCAATACACATATTTCAATGAAGTGTGATTGATTCAACATAAACAAAGTTCTTCGACATTTTATACATACCTTTAGTTCGTACTGGAGTGTGGTTTTTAAAAGATTTGAATCATATGGACAGGGTGGGAAGATCTTGGTGGGAATGGGAATCACAGAAATGCCCCTCCCCTTCTCATCTACTCTTGAGATGCACCTAAGGAACTTGGCTGAAAAAGCCTGGAGTGTATTACTATAGCTTGAAAAGGTCAAAGTCATGAAGACATTATATGCTCATATTGTTGATTTACATGTAGTTTCCCTTTTCTCTACTTGCACAAACCCCGAGGATCTGATGCAATATACAGTATAAAGGTCATGGGAATGAGTAGCGTGTCTAAAGGATGATGTCATTCATGCAACCCTTTGTCGGTTTCGTGTGGCTGCAGGCTTCGTGTGTCAGGACCCCCTTTCGAGGCAGCCGCGCTCCGAACGAGCCACCCTGGACGTCGGCCACAAGCAGCCGGCCGTAAGGTCGCAGGTAGTGGACGCTCACATGCACACAAACCCAGTGCTGGAAGCCAAGTCTTGCACTCTCTCACCCTCCTTGTGAAACATTCCCACTGCTGTCTTGGTCTTTCTTTTGCTGACAGTACACTCCTGCCCACTTCTGCTCTCCCATGGAAAATGCAATGGCAGCGTTTGAGTGACTTACATTTTATAATTGCTGCACTGAAAGGCTTCTTTTTTTTATAATTTCTAATCAATGGTCGAATGCTGCACAGTTGTCCATGTTGGCTATTGATGCCACTGCAGCTAATCCATGTGGCTCCCTCACCCAGAGTTGGCGCAGGATCTCCCTGACGGAGATTACTAGATCATACTGATTTCTGCTGTGTTGTGTAAAGGGCCTGTTTACACACACAGCAACAATGTCTCACTGTTACATATTTATACTGTGCATGTTGAATATATGAGGCGAACGTCGGTAATGCTGACGCTCCACCGACATCTCACCGTCTTCACCTGTTGCCTCGTAGAAACCTTTCTCTGCACCGACAGCCACTGCACACAGCCGTTTGGTACGTTTCCTTTTTTGTCTCTCTCATCCATATTCATCTCCCTCTGCCTCATCCCTTCCCAATCCCCAGATGCGTCTCGCATCTAAGAAATTGCTTACTCCCTTTCTCTTTTTTTGATTATGTGGCTTTACTATTTTTCATATTGACAGACAGATGGCTTGTATTGATTCCTAATGCCTGATTGATTTATTATTACATTAGCGAAGTGGGCTCCTCAGCCAAGTGCTGCAATGCACCACTTGGCTGAAATGCTCAGTAACTTTGTTTCATGGAGTCTAAGTTCCTCTGACACCAGGTCTGTTTCAGAGGCTGGTGAAGAACCCCAGGGGCCTGTAGAGAGCCTGTCCTCTCCTTTTACTCTGATTGAGGCAACAGTTCAGACTCCTTTAGTGGGCTTAGGCTTTGTCACTTGTTGGCTGCTTTTATATCCCCCCCAGCCACGTCAGACAAATTAAATGTAATCCCCCAGCTATTTAGATGACAAATTCTCTATGTAATCCTGTGGGGTTGTGCCCCGCTGTCTGGCCCGAGTTCCAACCTGCATGCCAAAACTGTCAATCACAGCCTGGCAGTGCTGGCGGAGGGGAGGCCGACAGAAAAGGCAACATATTCCAAAAATGCTCCATTTATGTGACAGGGAGAAAAGTAGAGAGGGGGGGGGTTCTTTTTTTAATAAATACTTAGCACATTTTCCATTTATGGATCTGACATGTGTTTCAGATCTGTAAATAATTGTCAGCAACAGTTTGTTTTAAGAGTACAAACTATTCTGACGATGTGAAAATATAACAACTTGTGATATTGTCCCAACTCTTTTCTCCTGTAGCGACAGAGGCTCTCATCGGCCAGTAACTCCGAAACAGAGGGGTTGAAAGACAAGCTCGGAGCTAAACAAGGCTCGGAGGACAGCACTCTGAGCATGACCACTGAGGAGGTACAGTCAAATGATGGGAGTGCGTCAGGCTGTGTGTGGAACCGAATATACGGGGACCTCTTTAAACCATCTATTTTGTCTTCTTTCGCGACTGTAGATCAAAGTCCTGAGGAGGATAAAGGAGGAATATGAGAGACGAGGAGGCTTTGTCAGAATCTTCCCCACTGCAGAAACATGGGAGCTTTACGGGTAAGCTGAGCCAAGAAAGGACTGATCATATGTAATGCCTGCGGGTATTTCAACCACTCTTGACTGTCACTAACCGGACCACCAGGCTCGGTGGTGGCTGGAGCTACTAGACATTGTGCGTCAGAAGAGCTTTATACGTTTTTTTCAAACCATTGCGTTCTGTTGAACGGACGCCGAGGCCCCGACTCAGAGACGAAATCCATTTCTGTGATTACAGTTTGATTACATATTCCAAAGATTTGTTTCTTGATTAGATACATGGCTCTTAGCTGTGGGGATTTTTAAGGTATGTTTCAAATATAATATTAGAAATTACTGGTGCAGTTATAGCGTCTGTATTCAAAGTACCCAGAAGCCTAATTGTAGCGTTTTTCTTCCAAATAAGGAGGTTGAGGCCCATTTGGGGGTTTGCCTTTAAGATTATTGTAATTAGCTTATTATGTTCTTCTCTCAGTGGATATCTGGAGTCCAAGACGTCAATGAACTACATGTTGGCAACCAGGCTGTTCCATGGAAGGTAAGTGTTTCCATTGTGGTCGGGATCGGGGATTAAATCTCTCCATCAGTTTGTGGAAATGGCTGGATTCTAACGTGGCGTTTGTTTTGTCTTTTGATTGGATAGGTGAGAGGAACAGCTGACAAGATGCTGCACAGTCAGCTTTTCCACCGTGCACAAATATGTGGCCTTGTGACTTGCATTTTGGGGGCAGAAGGCGAAAGACAATTATAGACAGATTGTTTTTATTGAAATGCATTATTGTTATTGTAAAACAACTTTATTAAGTTCAGGCTTTCATGTTTCATAACTGCTTTGACTGTTGCTCAATATTGGAAATTTGAGCCCTAATTAGTCACATCTAAGATTTTTCCATATTATGTTTGTAGCCACATTAGAGAGACAGTAGTTACAGCAAAACCTCAGTTGTTGTTATTTGATATTTATCCTCCCTTCTTTGGACTGTTACTGTCTGTCACGTCAGCCTCTGGAGAAACTACTCAACCGCACTAATCTTCTCAGAAGTTCCTTGGAATGGGTGATGATATAAATCCCTCTTATTCTGGTTATTACAATTGTGTTGAAATGTCTTCTTCTGTCTCCGAGGAATGTGAACGGGAATGTGCAGCTGCAGGTGGACACAGTCGATGGCTATCACGCCGTCCAGTACGAGAGGAAGCTGCTGTCTCTGGAGGCTCGTAAGAGGAGACGGCGCCACCTGAGTCATCGCTCTGCTGCTGGAAAGAAGAAACCTGGTAGGCCTGATGTGTCTTGCTTTAGTTCAGGAAACTGCGCTCTCGCTGCACACTCTAATGCACTTTTGGTTCCAATAAATGACTCTTATGTGTCAGAGTAAGGTTAGCCAAATATGGCTTTGAATGAGTTGATTTTATTGGAGCAATAATAAAAAGCCTATTTTGAGTGTATGCGCTTATTTTATCCAAAATGTCAGTGATGCAACTGACATTTGTCTTCTCTTTCAATGCCGCATACCTCAGGGAAGGAATCCAAGGCTGGCTACCCAACTGAGAGCAGCGGCCTGGAGGGAGAAGAGTGCGTTCAAGAGGAAAGAGAGGAGATAAAACATGTTCTCAAGCCAGTCTTACACAAGGCTTTGGTAGCTGAGCAAAGAAAACAAGTGGCTGCACCACTGGAGCGCTTTCACAGGGAGGCTCTGTCCGGCTCAGAGGCAGCCACGCACGATGCCCGGCCGAGAGTCAACCTGCTCAACATCCTTCAGCAGGGGTGGGACATCAGGTCAGTCTGGAGTCTGGGCGGCTGCCCATGGTGGCAGCTCATTCATCATCCTCCTTACTTTATTTTCTTCTTCCACACTTAAGCCTCCTCCCGTCTGTAAAAGGACATGTGAAGGGGCATGTTTGCTCCCACCAGAAGAGATGAGAGGAAATACAGGCCCTCTTTACCTTGGTTGTATTTTGACGAGACCGTTTTAGCATTTCTTCTGTGTACCTCTTTCCCCACGAGGAAAACCATGTCTGTTTGTCCAATTTCTCGCCACAGGTCGAGGCCACTGACTTCTTATTGGCTCACTGCTGGAGTGCAGGACGGTTCAGCTAACATTTCTTTGATTTTGGTGATCTAGTTTAACTGGAAATTTCCGGTAGAAGCTACAGTAGAGATGAATATCTATGTCGTCCTATTGTAGCTAAATACTTCTTTAAAGGTCTAGTGTGTAGAATTTTGGATGGTCAGCAGTAATGGAATACAATACTCATAGAGGCAGACTACAGTAGCCCAGACTGAACAAACACCATCGGGATTTTTAGACTGATGGCTTACTTTGGCTCTTATTTCTTTTGTCCTTTTTTGGTATTTCCTGCTCGTAACTTTTTAAAGATGCGTCCTCTCAAAAAGCTAGAAGAGAGTCTTCTTCTGTGGTTTTACTTTTTTTCATTTACTTATGTTTGTCACCGCATTGTTATGTTTCTTGGTGGCATTGTTTACATCTGGGACCAGCTGATCACACTGAAGTTGGCTGGCCGTCATGTCGACCACAATGATTATGCTGCAGAATGATGAGGACACAAGAAGCAGAGGAGTAACAAATTGACGAGGGGGGGTTGTTCCACATAACAGACAGCGTTGGAGAAGAGCAGATTTCAAATATATCTCCCTTCTACTATTATGGGAAATGTGAGATCGCTGGATGATGGAGGAGCTTGTGAGGGATTTGAGGAAGTTCTTAGTGTGCAGTGTTCTGTGCTCCGCTGACACATGGCCACAGGAAGATACTGCGAACCCTATCGCTACCATCTGTGGCTTTCAGACCTTTCGGGCAGACAGGAATAAATCTGAGAGCAGAAAGAAAAGAGGCGGCAGGATTGCTGCTTTTATTAACAACAGATGGTGCAACACCGGTCACATTACCGTAAAGGAACATTTTGGCAGCCCAGATATTGAACTGTTAGCAGTGGGGCACACTTCCTCACAAAGTTGTTGTTGTTAACGTCCTCTCTCCGCTAAACTGATAAACGTGGGATGTGAACCTCCCTGTTACCGTGGAACTCCTGACTCCCGGCACTTTGTTTATGATCTTTGGGGACTCTGTCCACACGTGACTGGACAATTACTTCCTCTTTCCTGACTGCACAATTGCAGGCTGACAGTTATAGTCATGCACATCTATCAAATCTGAATAAGTGGATGCTGGTGTTGGTTAACAATTTTCCTTCCAGGCCACCGTAGGCTCTCTTTCAGTCTTGTAAGAGGAAGTGTGAGGTGAGGGGTCGCGATGCTACTTAGCCGCTACATGTCACGAGATCAGTTGCACACACATATGTTGTCAGCCGTCAGGCAGCAGAAGACCACAAGTCTCCTGTGTGTTTTAAAAGTGTGCCAAAAAATTATAATTTGAGTAGGAATTAGAATAACAAGTCTGAGTTTGTAGAAATTCCTAAGAGCTTGTCAGGACTGTGCATGAAGCTGGGAAATTATAGTACAGCGTTGTTTGTATTTGACTCCAATGTTCTGTCAGTATCCTTTCCAGGCATACCTCGGCCACGGACACAGTTTATCATTTTGATACAGTTGCGGGACAGGAAACAGTGATTCAACAACTTTTTGGATGAACATAACACATACCTGCTTTTCTTTCCTGTCTTTTTTGGATGACATGTCAGCAAACAGAGTGACTGCTCGTTCTTTCTCTCTCTTTCAGAACAACAGATCAGTTCTAACTAGTTTCCTTGCTGAGGATCAGTTGTCGTGTGTGCCTCCCCCATCATCTATCACCACTGCTTTACCTTTGTAGACGTAGTAGTGAGGATATTTTCTTTTCTTCTGCCCGTTCTGTCCAGTAAAGCACAAGCCCGGACGGCCTTTTCCTCTTACCTGCAGCGAGTCCAGCAGAGACTCTTGGCAGAGAGCAGAGCCAACGCCATCCCAGCCTGGCCGGACAAGGACAATGAACAAATGGTACGACTATCTCTTTCTCAGAATAGATGAACAGGAGTGGACGACCAAAAGCATTGTTTCCTTTGCATGTATCTATATGCCAGATCTTGTGCTATTATTAGTCTGTTACTCATTTGTTCTCTGGCTGTGGTGGAATTGTATACAAAAGGCATTTGTGGCCACATTGAAGGAAAAGTGGCTTCTGAGAAGTTGGAAAGTCTCACTGGTGCCCTGGAATGGCATGTATCATCATTATCATCATCATCATCCTCATCACTGACCTCAAACATCTTAGGAAAACTAGTTTGAAACTGATTTACAGGCCATTGAAACGTCAAAAAAGGTGTTGAGATCAGAACACCGTGTCGACCGGGGAAAGGTAAAACAGAGGGAGTCATTGATTCAAAGTTTCTTTGGTCTGAACAGGAGCTGGTGATTCGCTTCCTGAGAAGAGCAGCAAGTAACCTTCAGCAAGAGCTGAAGGTGGTTCTGCCCAGTCGCCAGCTGCCTCTCCAGGACCGCAGACGGATCCTGTCCCACCAGCTCGGGGAGTTCATCCACTGTTACAATCAGGTAGCTTTTCCTCGAATCTGGAACAAGGAGATGATTTAAACACGGAAGACATGCTATTTTCATTTCTTTTCTTTTCAGGAAACTGAGCATATGATGACAAAACAGGAGAACAGCGAAGAGGAGAATTGCGTTAACGCCAGAGTATTTCAAGAGTACATGACTGTAGCGAGGTTAGTGAACTGGCTAATCCCACTCGCAGTGTTTCTTTACTGTTATGCTACTGACGGAGGAGTGATCTCAATCTGCAAAACACATCTATACATCTGTATTTTCTTAACAGCGAAAGTGATCTGGAGGAAGTCCTGACATTCTACACACAGAAAAATAAATCCGCCACCGTCTTCTTAGGAACAAAAATCCGAGGTGGTAAGAAAGACATTCAGGAAATTAGGACCTCAGGAGAGCCGCGCAACCGTGAGAATTCCAAAAGTGAGTTTTTTTTCATTCTTCTCTTTCTGTACGTCTGGTTTCTGTTTCATATTTTCTCATTCAGGCACAGTAAACAGTAATTTTGATGTTTATATTTGTTAACCCCAAAAAAGCAAAGGGGAAAAAGATTGAGTCATCCAGGGTGAAGAGAGGGTCAGCTTCAAATGATTAGCACTCATTGTGGAAAAACAAATGTGTGTCAGAGCCATGGAATGGCTAACTGATGATAAAGGAGCTCTGGCTTCTTTCCTCCTTTGAACAGCTCTGCCTGTGGCCAACGAGGATTCAAGCGCTTCAGAGTCCACGCTCTCCACAGGAAGGGACACAGACACAAAGGCCACCGAGTGTCAGCCCTCTGTCTGTACGTCGTCTGAAGACGGACAGGCTGCAGCTATGAACACAAAAGCTCATCCAGAAGTCCAGGCTTCTCAGCACCGGTCAAGCTTTCCCGCGACTTTGGACTGCGCCCATGTTCATCGGCAGCATTGCTCTCGCACCCCGTCGTCACTGACTCTTCATTGTCCGCCGCCACTGCCTCATCCTCAGCCGCCGTCCTATGCACAGTCCATGGCGAGATCTCATTTCTGCCAGTCTGAGGTTCTCTCAGGTCCGCCCTCTGCCCCTGTGGTCACACAGCCTCTGAACCCTATGTGGACAGCCGGCCCTAACACAGCGTCTACAGAGCAACCAAGGGTACTCAGGAGGACTCCATCCTTTTCCTCATGCCCGTCCAACCCTGGAGCCGCCCCTTCAATCCAAAGTGCGATGCACATCAATAGCCAGAGACTCTCCAGACCCACCTCAGCTGGACAAGGTAAGTTCATCAGTCTGCATGCTTTTACTTTTCAATTACATTCTTCAAGTTAACAAATTGATTAAACATTTGTCATGTGTTTTTTTTGCTACATCAGTAATGAGGAGGAGCAGTTCCAATAAGCTGATATCAAACTCGGTGGGGGCCTTCAAGGAGTTGAACTCTCTGTCCGTCCAGGCCCGGTCCAACCAGCAGGCCTTCATCTCAGCCCTGCAAAAGCTGTCCGACAAGCAGGTTGCTCGCCAATACGCCAGCTCTAGCCACATCAACCTGCTGACACACCATGTGAGTGGTAATCTTGTTTTTAAACCGCTATAAAACCCGCGTGCCAACAAATACAGCCACTTGGAGCAAGAAGAAGTGTTCAAATAAGGAACTTTGTTGATTTAATAAACATTCGGAATCTGATCTCGACAGTGCTTCATGTAAGGAGGAAGAATCCGGCCGTTTTGCAGTAGACTCTCTCTGTGAGGTCTCTGATATTCCTCTTTGGTGATGCATAATCCTTGCCTCACCCCATGCTGATTGGCGTCATCTAGTTGCTCATTCATTTAACAGACCAGTTGGAGCCGGAGGGTCTGCTACCTTCCTCCTTCATCCCTCAGCTTGCCTGTACTGTGTGGGCTGGGGTTGGTGTGGGGGGGTGGCTCCTGGATCCGGGTTTGAAGCTGGCTGGCCTTAACAGTGTTGAGGCCGCATCTTGCTAAACTCTGTGTGAGGTCTCATTATCAGATGCACCACGGGGGAGTGATTTCTGTTGATACTTAACAAGCAGCCACGTTTTTGTGGTAATTGATGCTCATAAATGGAGGAATGTGGCAAATTGGAACTGAGCATGGCAGCGCCAGCTTCAGATCCATTACTACCTGGGCTTGTATTCCCCAAGGTTTTGTTGTTTGGTGTGGGGAGCTCAGCCTTTGTTCCCTCCACCTCCTGCTCATCTTCATTTGCCTTACTGTTTTTCTTTTGTCAGAGTTTCTTGGGATGGCACCAGACCACACAGCCTGCAGTTTTTTATGGCTTCCTTTTCCCTGTATATTATTCTGTCTATGTGAAAGGTGTTTGCAGTATTTTCTCTGAGAAGCTAATCCAGGACCTGGTGGCAGTTTATTTTTGCGGAGTAGAAACAGACCAGTGTGTAGGCTGAGATAATGCATCATTAAATCAATGGCCGGACTGAATGGAGAACTTTGTAAACATGAACAACACCCTCTTGCACTCTGAGATTTTAGTAGTTTCTCACTCTCATGCAAGGTCATGTATTCGAATGGAAACAGAAAAGAAACCCGGCTATACAAAGTATCCAAGGCATCGCAGCTAACAATAGACTAAAAATACTCATGCACTACGATACATAGAAGTGATGACTATCTGCAGAACGTGTGTCTGCTGGTGTCTGAGACTTTACAAGCTGGTGTTCTTTTAATAATAAGTATATACTCTGCAGGATTTGAGCTCTGCTGTGTCATATTATTGAAGACATATGATGTTATGATGTATAACATTTCATCCACAAACCCGACTAGTGTTGGCATCGACCTGTATGTTTTCATTTCCTCACACTCTTGTCTTTAGTGATCGATAGTCACGACCACAGAGATTGCAGTCGACAAATATTACAACAGTTTGCAAGATTGGGACCAGCCCACCTTTTGTGCGAGCAGCTCGCAGCCGTGTGACACGCTGGTAGTTGTAAAGCCGACATGATGTTCACATCCTGTGAGCTTGGCAGCGTCGCAATTTTTCACATCGGGCAAATAAGTGCTACATTGAGGAAAATAAAGTCAATAAAACAACACAGCAGTGTGGTTAATCCCACCACTAGATTTCAGCGTGCTGCGTCATTCCCAGGGTGGAGAGCAGCACAGAGGTGCAGTTACTACAGAAGTGCTGATGTGGTTGTGAACAGATTTTGCTTGGCACGTCCTGATAACGGATTTCTGGATGGAGGAAGGGGAGAGAACGACCTGGATTTGAGACCAGCTCTGCTGTGTCCTGTGTGTAGGTTTTTCCCACAGCCCCCAAAAAATAAGAGATTGAAGTGGTCAGTGCAGGGATGATCACAGTATGAGAAGGGATCAACCTTTTCCATTGCTTGAGACAAGAGGATGACTCATAACCAGAGGAATGTTGAAGTGACTTTACATTCATTTTGTCAGTAAACACCTTTATATTGTTAATACCAATTAAGATTTAAATGACAATTAAAACTGAATTTATTTGATCTCTTTGACTTTTCTCCTCTGCGGACAGCTGGCCAACCTGAACCGGACCAACAAGACGCAGAGCGGAGAGAGCTTCCCTCTGAGCCCGAAGGTGCAGCATGGTGCAGCTCCAACACAAGGACCCGCGAAAGCTGATCACTCTGGAACTGATCTGCTTAGCAGCACGAGGTGAGTCCCAACAAATGTGGCACGTAGAGGCTTACATTTTTTTTAAACATGGACAGGGTCGGACTGGGAGCACAATTCGACCCTGAAGAAGAATTACTGAACCCATGCACATATTTACTTAGACTGCACTCAAAGGAAACTACATCTAACTCACCTTATATCAAACACAGAGTTTACAGTGCAGATAGTCAATTCAGGTCAACGGCGTCACGGCCAAAAAGGATAATAAACAGCCAGCAAGCTATGGTGTCAAACAGGAAGAGATTAGAAGCCTAATATAAATAAAATAATCTTTCTTTAGACAGTGCATTAATTCATTGTGCAGCTTTGTGTAAAATCCTCCACTATATCATCCAGTCCAACGTATCAGCCAATTCGCTTTCAAACGCAACAAGAGGAATTACCCATTTGGTGTCATCTCAGGTCTCAACTCATTTGACTCTTTCCTTTCATTTTTACTGACCGTGCCAGATACTTAATGCTGAAACTGCTGTAACAGCTAACATTAGCAGGGTGTTCTGCTGTACCGGCATCACTTATGAGTTCCATTACAAAATTATTTAATATTACTTAAATATTTTTGCAGCATCAGACTCAAGATTATTTTTCATTTTCGTCTCTAACTTTATTATCTTCAACTCTGCTCTTCCTGTCGAGCTGCATGATTTCATTTGTTTATTTCGTGCTTGACATGTGACATTTTGGACTGATCCACTTTGAGGGGTTGGGGGAGGAGACCTGAGGATTTTTTGCGCAATCAACTTAAAACGAATTTTATTTCAGACGCTTCGAGCCTATTTGAGCTGAAGAGCCGAGTTGGTCACACTCGATACAATCTAGAGACTTCTTAACGTTCTTTTCAAATGCTTTGTCTCAAGATTGTTAGTATTTTGGAAAAGGAAAGTGCCAACTCAACTCTGGGCTGCCTAGTTCAATATGTGTTTGGAAATTGGCATTTATTCTCTTTTTAATTGTGCTTCTTGGGGCTAAGTAGCTGTTGAAGCAGCTGCTGACTGCCTGGAGAGTGCGAAGCATGCTGGCAGTTTAAAACATTTCTTTGGAAGGGTGATGGAGACAGTGGTGGCGGGTGGAACATTGTCAACACCCGCAGAGTCTGTCTTTTCCAAAGCTCTGGCCTATGCAACCTTTGAAATCCCTCCTTTCTATCCCCGACCTTACCCCTCTCACGCTGCTCTTCTGTGGAGCCGCTGATAGAAGCGACATGGCACCCGCGTCCAGCCAAGGGTGATTAACTGGTAGCCTTTTGGAGGTTTAATCCACCAAGGATTCATTCGTCTCGTTCTTCTTATTTTTTTTATCGTAATATGTGAGTGACAAGGCTTCAGACAGTTTGACCCTGATCTTGGCTGGATTTTGACTGTTTTTCCAGTCCAACCCTTCCTTATGTGTGGAGCTGTCAGGGAATTCCAAGAATGTCTGGCCTTCCCCCCTTTTAAAATGTTTTTATTTCCACAAACCATGAATGAGACTTTCAATAGACCCGATGCCGATAGCCTCACTTAGCTTTTATTTATGATACTGAATCATCAGAAGATTATTAATCTCCCGTCGACGTTGATCTAGCACATTTATTTCAGCTTTCTACATTACAAGGGAACGATTCTAAGACGGGGGTTATTTACTGTCGGGCTTTTAAGAAATTACATTCTGAGTCTCCCCAAAATACACAGCTCCCTTTATCTCCCCATCAGTCAGTGTCACGTAAACACAGCCAGCTCACTTGTATCCCAGAGCCCTCAGTTTGACTTCCACCTCTTATTGCTATCAACTGCCTCTAATAAGATATTGGGATAAATTGCCTCGATTTCGCCTCAGCGCTGTTACTTATAACAGAATTTCCTGAGTCCCTCCCCCCCTTCACTTTGGGCCGATGGTTTGTGCCAGACATACTGAAACTGTTAAGCACGCTGGCTCTTTAACCAACCACAGAGCTGAGGTATGATGGCTTTCAAAGAGTAGCATGGGTCTTTGAAGTGCCGCTGCCAGTATCTACCAGGTATGCTGCGTCAGCACTCTTTCAGCTCTTCCCCTTCGGTACACCGTACTGGCAGGCAGCAGGCTGTGAACCATTCTCCACGTCCAAATACATCCACAATAAACTTTATGATTGTTTCCGGCGTCGGACCTCCTAGAACGTTTATGATGATTCCCATTCGGTGCGCTTGGGAAATGATGTGAGCGTTTTCAAACAGTCGAGCGGAGGGTGAGACATTCACACTTCAGTCCAGGAGACCAGCTCGAAAAGCAACAAAAGGTTTGATGTGTTTGCTAAGGGTTTTTTTTTTTTGCTAGTAACCATTGTGGTTTGAGTTTGTGATGGAGCTCCAAGTTTGTGTTGTAATAAGTCAGCAGAAGGTCACAGTTAGTCCTCCAGCTCTTATTGATGTGTGTTCAGCTGTGCATTCTACGTGTTCCTCTACATATTCAAACCTCTGCACGACCAAACTCCCAGGCTCACGTCAGACACCGACACCCCCTCTCACTCCGGGTATTTTTACCTTGGTTCAATAGTTTGTCAGATTGTTGTTTTGACTTGGTCGAATATTGTAGGAACATACCATTCCAAAGGATTTTGTGACAGCCCATTTGCTGAACCAACAGCCCAACTAATCAGAAAAACTCTGCTGAAAATTTAAAACGTATTGGATGGTGGACAAAGTCCCACAAAAACTGGTTTGATGTCTCTCTTCCTTTGAATTTCAAAGAAGAGATGTTTTTATTCATGTTGATTGGAGCCAGATGTTGTAACAGAGCGGAGGAGGTTGGATTTATGTGGAGACACACACCTTTGCAGTGACGCCCACTCACACCATGTGCAGTATTACTAGATATATGCAGGGGTGGGATTAGTGATTTATGGGATTATTGTCAATCTCATTACTTTTCATTCAATCAAATAATAAATCTTTGAATAATAATCAACAGTCCAAAAAAACACAAGATATTAAAGTTGTTTTTTTTGCTTCTTGTTAATTCACTGAGATGTTTGTAAAAGGACTAATTACAGCTCCACGTCTTTTGCAGTGTTGTTGAATGTGTGACACTCCTGTCTGAGATGAGTCTGTCTTATAGTCACGTAGACTTTGTCCAAATTTCTTGTATTGGTGGCCTCACCTGTTGCTCACGTCTCCCCATTGTGATTGACAGATAACAAATCTCTCAGGTAACTTTAGCCTTTTTATACTTCTTACAAAACAGAGTCATTCCCTGGTTTCTTTTCACCTCCATGTGAGAGCGGACTCCTCTCCCTCCTCTCTCTGAACTCACTTCTTGGTATCAATCCGACCTTGTGCACCGATGCACGAAGGAGCCCATCAACATCCAGCCTGCCTGCAGCAACAAATCCTCAGATGCTATTTATTTGATGTATTCTAGGGACAGTGCTGCTCACTGCTCTGCTGTTGCAGTGAAATAAGGTAAACAAACATTGACTAATGGCTGGAAATACCCTCGCACTCATGAGGCGGCTGGTGTTTATACTGACCAGGCAGGGCTTTCAGATACTGTGGTATGATGTCATCTCAGCTTGTCCACTTTCCCACATTCACACTGAGATAGATTGATGCAGCACATGTGCTCGCCGTACACCGCTGTGTTCTTCTACAGTAAGTCATATCAGCATATTGAAGGATGGCAAGCACAGCGGGGAGTCGGCTCACACCCGCGAGCAGAAGTCAGGCGGAGAGGGGAGTCCCAGATAGATAAAGTCGGGCCCATGTGCTGCAGTGTTCTTCTCTCTCTTTTCTTTTCTCCTGTTCCATCTGCTGCTGTGCCGTTGCTCACTCAAACACCTGGATTTGTAGTTTTCTGCAGTATCTCTTGTGTTGTGTCGCGATGACAAGTCCTGTCTTAAAAGTCAGGGTCCTACAGAGACATTTCATCCCCGGAAAAAACACACGCTCTTGACCCGAGAAGTAGTCAGACCGTATGCTAATAAAATAGTAGCACTGAAGGTCCCTGTGGTCCAGTGAGAAAGCTGCAGCCAAGTTAAAGGAAATGACTGCTCTAAACAAAGAGCAAGTTCTTGTTTTGTCTCCTGGCGTTGTAGAATCTCTGGCCCTGCAAGGTTCACAGACAATCCTTTGTTTCCAGGTCCTAAAAAAACTGGAATTGGCCCGTGGTCAGACCAGTTGTTTTTGCAATATATGTGCTATTATGTGAACTGAGAAATGCATGGGCGGATTGCATGTTCACATGAGTTTAAGATCCCTTTTGTTTTTGTTTGGCCACACAGGACAGGAATATTTTTTTTACTCGAGCAACAAGATTATTATCCCACATTGGGCATTGTGGTTCGAGATTAATTGAATTCTAATTTGAGAGCTTATCATCGTCGGGTTCTAAAAATATTATAGCTATTGTGATTGTAAGTCTGCAGTGTTTTCTTTTACTAGGCCAGTGGACAAATGATATTGCGTAGAGTGGAAGCATTTCTCAAGACCTTTTTTTTTCGCCATTAGGACCCCAGAGATCCCATTTCTTCAACTGCCTCTCTCTTTCTTTCTTATTTTTCCTAAGTTCCCAATAGTGCTCTTAATGGCATTATTTTTGGATGAGGTGATAAATATACAGCTGCACACCAGACACAAATACAGCTCCTCCACCGCAGCAACTTTTCCAGGCGACCAAGAATCTTTAGAAGAATTCAGGAATTAAACACGCGTTGTGACCAAAGACTAAACCGAGTCGCTGCCGTCCCAGGTGCTTTAAAGTCTCGGCTCTGTGGGCTGTGCTTTCCGAAGACACAGAAACTCAGTGGGTGGGGGAGCTGCGACGTCGACGATCGCTGATTGGTCAAACACAGACACGCTGCTGCCACCGAAGACTTTACTCATCATTTTGTTAACATTGAGTAAAGTTAGTGGTTCTAAAAGAGGAGCAGAGAAAACAAGCTGAGAAATAAAACTTTATATTGTTTCATGGCGTTTCTGCGGTAAAGCAGAAAAAAAGCACACGGCAGATGATTTACTTTGGAGAGACTCTCTGAGGTTTCTTTGCTTGCATTTCTCTTGTTCATTCAGTCATTACATCAACTCCGACATCAGGATCATCAACTGTCGATACAAAGTCCAACACAGCTGCTGATCCTCATGTGTGAAGTCTGCAATTCAGATGCTTTGTTTTACCCAGCATGCATTCAGAAATGGGAAATGTAGTTCCTTAGAGATGCATCACAATCCCTAAGTGAATGATTAATGATGCAGAGAATTATTGCTGAAATCGAAATTATCAACTATTTTAAACCTTGACATTATTTTATTCTAGACGTCATAGACTGTGATATAGAAATGTAAACATTATCTGTGTTGGAGCGTCGCGGATCAAAGCCACACATCAGCACTTCCTGTCTCAGTGTGCCGCCTACCGCTGCCGAGCGCCTTCTCATGTTCAGTCAGTGTGTTTTGCAGTTAAACATGTTTTCATCTCGATCATTTTCGAAACATTCGGAGTCGTAAAGCTAATGTGCGATGGAATTATATGTATTTAAGTGATTATTAATGGCTTCCTGGCTCTCGGAATCAAAATCAAATAAAAAATCGTGAGATGCTTGAATGGTCCCACCCCTTGTTCCACAGTCCCTGGAATCTTTTGGTCAATAGGGAGCTATAGACTCAATTTAAGTGTGTCTGAAGAAGAAGCTGGTCACATCATTTCTTTCTCAGGGGCCAAAAAGAAGAAGAAAAAAAAAAGGCTGAAACAGGCTTAGTTCTAATGACAGATAATCCAGTTACAAACTCGTGGCGCTCGTCAAAAGGTTTGCTTTCCAGATTGTGGCTTTGTGATGTGAATGGAACGTGAAGTTCTGGGAGTACTGAAGCAAAGAGGAAAGGTTTTCAGTTCAGTCTGCTGCCCTCTACTTTCACTCTGACTCGCACTTACTGAACGTGAGGCCTCCGGTGTCTTGTCTGTCTCGTCTTCTTTACGTCGTGTTGCCGGTTGTGAAAGAGAAACAGCGGAGATAAACGGCCGCTGCCACATCTGTGCAATAAAGATGAGTTAATCTTATTTTAATCACGTACTTCATATGGAAAGCATTTATTCAGGAATGATTTGTGACATATATTCATTGGAGCTGCTAGTCAGTGATCCACAAGCATCTCCCCTGTAATGTTAGTGAGTTATGAGATATGATTCAAGCAGTGTAACTAATACAAAAGGGACACGTTATAACAGATTTCATATAAAAGTGCTTATCTTATTCTTTCACAATATTGTATTCTGTTTTATTATCCTGTATTTCATTTTATGAGTGCACATTTTATCCTGTTATTGTATAACCAGGGTGACAACTAACATCTTGTCCTGAAGTTGATCGTGTTACTTCAGAAATCGGATTAAACTAGAAATAGTTGTGGGATGACGTTGTTAGAAACAACCGGTGCTGTATGCACCGTCACCTCACAATGCTCGCTTTGACACTTGTTTCCGACACCGTGTTCTTCCTCTCGCTCCTGTCCTTCTGTTTATTGTCCACACAAGGGATGCCACGGTGAGTGAGGACATTTTCCGCCCGCCGCTGCCGCCTGCCGCCGGCCGCCTGCCGCCGGCCGCCTGCCCCTCCCTACTCCGTGTTCCTCTACACTCACTTACACTTCACACGGCCTGTTTTGGCCGCTGTGCTCGTTTAAGACTCGTGTTTACTCACAACGTTTTGCTATAACATGAAGGCTTGGCGAGGAAAATGCATCTGGGAATAATTACACAGGAAGTTATTAATGGAGCTGCTCCACGTTGTAGTTTATTAAACAGCAGATTATAGGCTCTCAATGCAGTTGGTTCGTTAAGGATTTGAACACAATATGCAACAATAAAACCCAAACTTTTATTAACAAAATGAATAAACCCGCGGTGCTCGTGCTCCCTATATGAGAGTTGAGTGTGTTTTACGGTAGACACTAACATGATGTGAGAACTTTAGAGATATTAAGTGTCATTCAGATGACACATGTGCACAGATGTGACACATGTGTCACCATCCAGTCGTTAATGTCAGTTTGTTGTTTTCACCTTTTCACTGACGTCTCTCTTTTCCTGTTTTTCCAAGCTACAGACCCCCGAAGGATGACAAGGCTCTTTGGGATGAGCAGATGCAGAATGCTCACAGCCTGGTGGCAGGGGTGAACCCCGGGCAGCGCTACCAGCCCACCCAGGGAAGCTACCAGCTTCAGTTCGCTATCCAGCAACTGCAACAGCAACAACGTCAGTCCCAACAATTTGTGGACCAGAGCATTCAAGCACATCAGGTACATAAGAGATGAAGGTTTATCTAACAATCACGTTAAATGTTGTTGAAGGGAATTTCCCCACAAGTGGCCGACTATACAGAGCACAGCAGAGTCTGGAGGCTGTGACAGCATCATGTTTAGATTTGTTGTCAGTGCTGTTATTCTTCCTTATAATTTGTCCCAATGAAGTTCCGACCTTTTATGTTTTGTAAGATTAGAATAAGGTCTGTGCGGTAAGGTATGTGCTCTCATTTCCGTTCTTACTTCACGTGTATGAGAACTACTTGGTTAGAACTCCGAAGCCCTGATGTTTGTGTTTGCACAAAAACATTCCCTTACATAAGCACAGCGCTATCCAAAGCAGTCCCAAAATGCACCCACGCCGGGAGGAAGCTTCCAAGTTAGCATTCGCAAAGCTATTCAGAGAATCCCCTTCAAACCACTTAACAAAACGACTGTCGGTGGGAACATCCTCCTTAACAGGAGCTCATTCCTGAAGAGCCAAATGCGACTCCTCAACCCCGAGACAACTATGTTAACTCGGCTGGGTTTATATTTAATGTATGTCATCAAGGAATTCCGCGCTGCAGAGGTCTTACCATTACGGTTCATATCAAATCGGAGCTCCGTTTGTGTTCCCATTACATCATGAAAACTATTCTGGGAGATGATTCACTCGGTGGTAGTAATGCAGCAACAAATTCCTTTTACTCAGGCAAACTGACAAGCTATTAAATGTGTGATTTAGCTGTTGAGGGAGATTAAGTGTAATTTAAATGAAGAAAAAAAAATATATGTGCATGTGTCTGAGAGACAATCTTTACTGGAAGAGTGTATTTACTCATTTTCCAGAGAAGTTTGTGCAGTCAATGAATGGATGGAGACATAAGAGGGTCACAGGCTGGAATGACCGGAGACACCCATTGTGTGTTTTCTTTCATTTTCTCCTCAGTATTCCAGTTGCTCTCACGTCATTGTTTTTTCATCATCATAGTTGGACGTTAATTAATTGCGGGGATATTTCTCTTGGCTCGGTGCGACAGCCTTACTTCCCATCATCCTCCGTCCTCCGCATGCGGACGGCGAGATTGATCCATCCTGTAGTTAAACTCTCAGCAAACTGAGGTCATAAAAAGCCGCCTCTGGATACGCTTGTCTCACCGTTGAATCACTGCCCTCCCTAAAATCCTCCGCCCCCTTTGTCGTTCCACCCAGATGAGTCTTCCTGCTCTTCTGCCCTGGCAACTCACATCTTAACTAGCTAACTCATGCATCATCTATTAATATTTGATGCAGTTAACTTCAACAGACGTTGTTCCTTTTTCGGTACACATGCATTTCAAATCCCTGAGCACACCTTGCTGCCTTTCTTGGCCCCCGTTGCAAATTCAATTGATGTATTTAGATAGCGTGTGAGTGTCCAAGTACACAAATTTGTATGTCATCTGTGAGAGGGTCTGTTCCGGCGCTCCAATCCACGTTCCAGTTATTGGGTGCAGACTGTGCGGCTCCTCCGTGGGCTTGGCCCGAAGCCACCTGGCAGCCAAACAAAGGTGCCCCTTCCTGGCCTCGCTCAAACTGAATCGCAGCTAAAGGCCATGCAACCTGGAAACTCGGCTTCTCATTTATCAACACAGAAATTACATCAGATATTCCCTGTCACACTGACGGCCCCTTTGAACGGCTGCGCCGCGGAGCTGGAAAACGATTAGCTAGTTAGATAGCCATATAAAGCTGCGGAGAAAATAGCATAGGCATGAGACATGGAAGGAATGTATGCAAAGCATTCAGCAGCGCTGCAAGGATGGTGTGAAATGTGCCTCTAAAATATTACATCAGAAAGAAAACGATATTTTTCCTTCTTCCCAAGCCTTGGGAGAGATCTTGTATAAACAAACAAATGATGTCAAGAATTTGCTTTCTAGTGGAGCCAGTTGCAATAATAAAGTTCAGTTTGTTCTTTATTCAGGATGACATTTCAGTAAAGCGGATATAATTTGTGTTTCTTGTAATAGAGATGATTTAAATGACTGTGTAGTGTCAGAGCTGTAACTCATTGATGATTACAGACAAATGTCACCCAGCCTGCAGCTCCTTTACGCTTTACAGAGCTTTGGAGTTGTTGGTTTTTGCAGGTAATGGACGGTTTTCAGAGAAGAAGCTCCAGGTTTTTAGGATGCAGATATCTTAACACTTGCTTTAGAATTTAGTTTCATAACTTTACCATATCCTGGTACCTGAGGGGATCTGGATGCAAACCAACCATAACAATGAAATTTGATAGTGAATAACACCAGTCTGCACTCAGACTGACACAAGTCAGTGGTTTGGTTCCAAACCTCTATGGGCTCCTCCGCCCTTGCATGACGCCTTGCACGTTTATCGCTATGATGAGTCAGAATTCGCTCACTCTGGATCTTCTCATCCTTGCCGCCACAATCAACTTATAAATAAAACATATGTATGAAGTGCACATTAAACGACCTCTTGACAGGATACATCCGCCGATGCCGAATATAAAGCTCAGTAAAGAGTTGCCCGATCACTAGTTCAGTCAATATGTTTACACCATGTCACTGACCATAATAGTAAACTACCAGCAAACGTATATCATTGCACAATATCATCATAAAACTGTCAAAAACAGTTTCATTGTTTTAACCTTCTGAAACCCAAAACCCACTGGCAGCTTTGCTTTCAGAAATTCCCGAAAAATGACACCATTTATCAGAGCCAGAAGCTGTAAAAACACAAAGTATTGTCACATACACAGACTATCTTCAGATTTTCCAGTTCACAGCAGTCCTTAAATCAATCAACATGTGATGTGCACTTCCAACAGGACAAATAACAAAATCTCAGCTTAAAACTGTGACGTTTCATCATCAAAAACAGCCGACGACTCGATTTCATGAAAGACACTCTACAAGTGTCATTTACAATATTGAAAAACATGTTTGCACGATACTCGTAACAGATGTGAGCACTCGATTCCATGTTCTTTTCAAAAAATAAATATTCAAACAGGTCCAACTTCCAAATTATTTTCTTTCTTTAATTATTTATATTAATCCAGCTGTGTTATGAGGCACAAGAGACACTCCTGAGTTCACCCAACATGTACATACAAATGCAGAAATACATAAATAAATGTGGAAATCGATCTATGCATTCATTTATTTCTGTTTATGTGAATAAGAGACAAATGTGAGTGAACATGAGGCGTCAGAGAAAACGGCTCTGGCTGCTGAGGGTGATGATACCTGATCTAACTGCTGTCTTTCCTATTTTTTAGGCTCAACTCAACTCAGACGAGACAAACGCTCCACACGCCAAGGTTCCCGCCAACCCGTCCAGCTTTCGCTTGCGACCCCATCACAGCCACGGCCACAGTCACATCCAGGCCTGCCCTCGACCTGTTCTACCTCCGAAGCCGCCCGTCAGTGCCCGAGAGGGTCAGGTCAGGAAATCAGCAACAAAGCGCCTCATCAAGTAAGAACAGCTGAGTCAAAGCGTTTACCTCCAAACTCTTAATTCTGCTGAAATCCAGTATCAACAAAAGTTTAAGAAAGTCACCATGTAATTTATTGCACATTAAGTGATTGCAGTGTAGGGCCATTAATTGTGGAGTGAGACGGAATGCACGGGATCAGGGAGTTCAAGCCCGCATGGCTAATGCTAATGAGAGTTCGAATATGTGTGGAGTGCTCCCAGTCTTTTGGCTGCAGGGTGTATCTGCCTTTTCAGTAAATAACCTCATCACAGGCCTGGTTTCTGCCTGAACCGTAAACAGAGTGTGGTTCAGTGGAAGGTTCCTGGGCTCCGAGCGCCATTTAAATCCTGTTTGGTTTGGAGATAAGCTGAAGAGCACAGAAGGGAAAATGAAGGGAAAAGAGTGAAACAGGGCTGAACTGCCAGCTATTTCCCTCACTTACTTTATGACTCTATTACTACAGCATCGGGCCAAATTACACAACAACAGCAAACCTTTGTGACCGGGGCTCACTGTGGAAAGCATGGTGTCGAATGGACACAAACTAGAACAAAGGCTGGACGAAGCTTTGTTTCTGTATCGAACTGCCTTATCAGTTAAGATCATGCGGTATATGACCTTTCACCCGCTGGTAGCCTTGCTGACGTGTTGCAATCACTCCTTCTTCTTGCATGGACGAACCAATCAGATGGGCGGCAAGTGAAGAGTTAAGAGGGCAGGGGTGCAGTGCAGGGGTTGTCCTATAGGTTAGGGCAGCCGGCTAGGTGCCGTGTTTGCTCCTGTGTGTGTGTGTCTTCCTGGCAGTTGCCGTGTTTACCCACTGCATGTGGAATTCCAGAGAACCCTTCCCCTACACACACACACACACACACACACTCTCTCTCGTCTATCCTGCATTTTTGTGGTCGACCAGTGTGACAGGGGAGAGTGTGGGAAAAACGGAAGCTTCAGGACCAAAAATGCACTGATGGAAACAATGAAAAGAAAGAATAAAGAGAGGGGAAAAGAAAGAATGACAGGGAAAAGTAAACGCTGTCTCGGAGAAAGGAGATGATTGTTTGCAGAGAGTGGTGGGATAATAAGTTGCTTCCCTTTTATTTCCAGCGCTCATTTTAGGGGCAACCTAATACCTCTGTTATTGAGACACATCTGATATGCATCCCAGTGTCGCCTAATCTCCTCCAACTTATAATAGAATCACTGTGCTGGGTGTATTCACACAGTTCAAGGTTATCCCCCTTCCTCCTGCCAGCTCTCTGAACTGCAAACAGTTTGATTCGACTGTACCAGCTCTAACATTGCTCGGTTTTCTCCTGAGTAATAAAGCACTCATGATCAGTGGCAGTGGTTAGTTTCTTCTATTTATTAGTTTTGGTCTTATTAATGAAGCAGAGTGATTTTCTGGACTGGGAGACAACATGAGACACACACAGTCTGACTGTTGCAGGAGTGCCAGCCAATCAGCAGTCTGCAATCTAGTGACTGGACTGGCTAACTACCCAGTTCTAAGAAGCTGAACAGACCTTGGCAAGGTTTGTATGACTTAATCCGTATTGGGCCTTTGATTTTGTAACCCAACTAACATGCAGTACACTTGTGCAAAGCAAACGTGCTTCATGTCGGTGTCATACTCAGCAGGGCAGGGCTCTCTGGTCTATCAACATACCACAGCTGCCAACCGGAGGGGCTGCAAGGGCTCAAAGTGGAATGACTTCAGTGAAGGCTTTGAAAGGAGCAATTTGTAACACAAATAAATGAGCCTGTTTGGTATTTTGTTTGCAAGGTTTGGCTAGTTGCAGCTGTAACTACGGAAACCCGGGCTGTCGTGTGGCATTACTAATAGGGTGACAATTACAGCAGCACCATTAATGTCAGCCTCGCCGCTCCTTTCACTCCCTATTAATCAACCACAACAGTAGTTATTTTCACAGGATACTATATACACACAGAGGCTGCCAAAAATATGTTTATGGTTAAGCTTTATCCCCAGAATAACATAAATGCATACTAGCATCCTGCATGCACAATAAGAAGGCTGCACTTCCCTCTGCAAGTCGTATGGATTTCTCTACCCGGAGCTGCTGCATCATCACACACAAGTTCAGATGGAGTTCTGCAAAGTAGCCGGCCGCCCGACTCTTGACGTGTCAGAATGAGAGACTGTTGACAAAGAAAGTGATGTGAAAAACCCTGAGGTCAAGTTTTTTCCCCCTCTCAATATGAAAGGGGTTGCTTCCTGTCAAGGTATGCCACGCTTAAAGTGGGCCAATTCTATTTGTGGTTGTGTAATGGTATGAAAGAACAACTGTGCAGCCCCTTACAAGGAGGCAGTGTGTACCCTCATTACCTTGTTAATGCTCCTTTGGCAAGCCGCTGTTATGGGGCGAGAGGTTAATGCCAGCTAAGCTTTATTTATTGTTCCCCCCTAAAAAATGCTTAACAGATTTCATGTATAAGGTTGCAGACGTGTCTGCTCCTGCTCCACGCCTCAGCAGTTCCTGTAATGATTTACTCTGTGAGCACACTGTATTTTCTGTCTGATTATGTGAAAAAAAGGCCTCGTAAAGTGTCGCCTATCATCTCCGGGCTACTCTGTGGATCATGATATAAATACACCAAGTACATATTGATGTATTCACTATTCAGCTTTAAGAAAGACGACTGTGTCGGGCTCGGTGTTGCCTACAACCTCACAATACGTATCACGTTACAGAGGCAGCGATACCATTTATTGATTAGAAATAAAGGTCATGCTCCTTATTATATAATTTACTACAAGAGCTGTTCTTTATTATTCTGTGTAACAGGACACGTGAAATGAAATATTCTTTTTTTGTCCTTGTGACAATCACATCACCAGGACAAGGAGCAGGAATTTGCCACCTTCTTGTCACAATAGAGGGTCACTCAGTAAGCAATGACCCCTCCGAATGCACATATAGGAAGACTGTTACATGTTTACTGAGTGACTCATCAGACGTCGTGCGCTCACGTGAACACAAAAGTCACAAGCGGTCAAAACGTTACAGATTTGTTAAATTATTCAGCGGAGGAGGGGAGCTGAGTTCCATCCAGAGGGGAGGTGCCAGGAGTTTGGTGAGAAGCATGGCCGTTTTGAAATACAGAAGTTTGTCGCTGCGCAAGACCACAGGGGAAGAATCCTTCACTAACACATATCTTGTGTCTGCTTACCAGGCAGACATCTGCAGAGAGGTCAGCCAGCGGAACCGTGTCCAGCGGCCAGCAAGCGGTCTACGAGGCCATCTGCGGCAAAACAGGTGTGTAACGCTCTGCAAGTTGGCCCAGCCGGTGCTGCGGTCCTCAGGCAGAGGGCAGGTTATTGCCCTTTCTATGCCAGTGTCGGCGATTACAGAAAGGCATAGTGGACATTCCCCATGGAGGATTGATAAACACCACTGGATATTTTTACCCAGGTCCTACGTGGTTACACATCCCCTACTGCCGGGGGGGGTGTAAATGTATTTTTGCACACTGTAAAAGATAATTACCTTGTCATAATAATAACGTCTTTACAAACAGAGCAGCGCAAGTGAAGGTTTATTGTTTACTAGATTGAAATTACTTGTACAGTAGCCCTCTGCAAAGACATTGCCAAGTAGGGTTGAAGCAGCCAGGACTGGATTGGCATAAACAAACTTTCCAGTGCCGTAACTTGCTAGTTTGATCATCTGGTCGTAAGGAGTCCAATACTAGAGGTCAGGTTACTGCCGAGGGATAAAAAGGCATAACAGTGATGACATCTTTCTTTTGTAATGGGAACAGTTCGGGCATTCCCATCTGTTGGCCATTTCTCCCCTCTTGTAATTACTATCCATCTGCCACAAGCTTGTACTCCAAAAAAAAAAAATTACACCGAGAGAGCGAGGACGCAGCTCTGCCTTCCGCTGAGTTTATTGCGGATGATGCTCTTCACTCACGTGTGCCCCTGTCATCTCTCGGTGCTTGCGCAACTCTTTCCATCGCGAGCCAGGAGCCCGGGCGGTGGGCTGAGCTTATTGCTGTAACAGTGATATTAAAGCACACATCTGTTTGTCTGATCAAGGCCTGTTTTTTCCATGCTATGCATTAGCGTTAGCATTCGCGTTCATCACATCGTTTGAATGTCACAGTCAAGCTGAAACAGAGATCCGTCTGCATTCGTCCAAACTGAGCTGTCGGAAAAATACGGTAGCTGTGCGCACACCCCCCCCACCCCCCACACCCCCTCCCTTTCCCCCTGAAAGTATGAAGGCTGGCTTAGGTTAACAAACATCTTATAAACTCATCAATTACTGTAACTGGATCCGTTGGGAGCAGCTTCTGATTTTCATGAATGCATTTTTTCCATCGTTTAGGGTGCAAAGGGTGGGGGGGGGGGAGATGCTCCGCTTATGAATTTTAAAAGCTGAAAAAAAAAAGAAAAGAGAAAGTAAATCCGAGTACCGAACCCGGTTAGCAGAGCAGGTTTATCCATGCAGGGAAAAGGAAACTGGGAATGATACAGAGACTCAGTGAGGTGTTTTTTTGGGGGGGCAGGGTGTTACTAGTAGGGGCACAGCTCTTTGTGGAGCTTAAGAGTGAGTCAGAGGTTTTCTGCCTGCCCAGTTCACCTTTGTAGTGAGATGACTGAGCTCCCCTGATTGACTCTGACAGGGAGTTAGAATGAGTCCAAGTGGAGAGCATTCTCTATGATCAGCTGTCAGCCGGCGTTAATCACACGTTCCCTTTATCTCTCCACTCTCTTGTGCTCTCTTTTAATCTCTTCCTCTCTTTACTCACACAACTCTCCTTTTATCCGCCGAAAAAAACCCTCTCCTGCACGCTCGAGCCCCCGTCTTTCCCCGGCTTCTTCTGCGTGTCGCTCTTGTGCGTTTTTTGACATGAAATGAGGGCAGGATTTCTTTGAGGACAGAAAGCTTACTAACCCAGGGTGTATCAGCCACATGTGTTTTACGGTCCTTCCCCCCTCACCGATCTCTTGAAGTTCTCAAGCCTTCACAGCCGGTGACTGAGAGAAGATTTATTGCTTTCAGTTTGAGAAGGAAATGAATGCTGCACTTGTGCCATTTTAATGAGAGTCTGATCATGTCAGGACGAGTAGCTCGCTCTCTATCAAACCGAGGCAGTGGAGCCCTGTCGGGGGAGACAGGTAGTTATTAGCTCTCATCCCCTTTTTAGATATTGAGCTCTTTGTGAATAGAGGTAATGTTTTCTTTAAATACAAGGTTGGTTAACTTCCTTAAATTATGTGTTCTGTGTAAATAAGCTTCTGTAATAAGTGTGGTGCATGAATTCATCTGTATCTCGCTGCACACACAAAGATGCTAACTCCATTGAAAAAGAATATTTTTGGAGATAATTTTCTTGTTGATGGAACTCTTGGCGTCAGTGAGAATACCGTCCGTCCGTCTGTCTATCTGTAGGAAGCTGCTTCCAGCTGTCATGTCATCAGCGGTGGAAGACAGGGCTTTCGTTTTACAGCTCCGTCAGGCCTCGCAGTGTAGAGGAGCACCAAAATAAACAAGAAAAGCGCGGAGAGGGAATGAAAGGGAATACTGTTTGGGAGCACAAACACGGCAGCTCAACTGTACTTGGAATGCCTTTTCTACTGGATGGCTGGCTGCGTGCCGGCTGATAGGACGAGGGCGAGACAGACAAAAGGCCAACCGCCGAGCTGACGGAGCCGTTGACCACCTGGACCATTCATAAGTAGAAGAATCAGCAGTTTTCATGCTCCTCTGATCTGGAGGAGGTAGTTCAGGTTAGACCGCAGCGTTTCCGTTCATGCAAACACGACCACTCTGGGTAAAACCTTTTGCTTCCCTTCCACTTCTTTTATTAATCTCTCTTTCATCTGTTGCTTCCCAGGTCTTTCTGTGTACCGCACATTGTTCCAGGGCCAGGAGCCAAGTCACAGATGACAGGAAGGTGACCAGAGGCACGTCCCGCCGCTCTGCTGGCCTGACAGGTGTCTCTGCATGTAACAACATACCCACAGTCTCGCAGAAGTGTATTCTGGGAAAGAACAACAGCAGTGGATGAAAGCATGCCAGACATCGAAGAGGGTCCTATTAATTTCTCTATGTTACCGCCACAGACATGTTGGAGGATAGTGTGCCAGGCCAGGAATTCCCTGCTTTGACGCAGGTTGGGATTCTGTTGCGCAGCCCAACATCTGATGGCCTTTGCAGCTCGCTCTTCCCCCTCGGCTGCACTCAGTCTACACCCCAGCAGTTGCCTGCCCTCATTCTCTCCGTGCTGCTGATGCCACAGAAAGATTTCACAGAAAAGCCCTGTAGGCATTTTCATGTGGACGTCTAGCCATTCATGTAGTTGAGACGGGGTTCTGCTCATGAATGGTGAGCATGCAGGGAGAAGAGCCCTTCATGTGTTGTTTCTGGCAGAGGACTCTCAATCCTTGTTGGAGACCAAACTGTTGCCAAATCTGACTCTCTCCTCACCAAAGGATGTGTTTTATTATAATATCCTCAGCTCGTAGGCTCCAAGAGGAGATTTTGATTGTTAGAGCTTCTGCCTCTCGGGTCACGTTCTCAAGGACGAGCTAATATTGTTGCAAGGTTGGCAAATATTTAAGTGTTGTTTTTAATCGATGGACCAAATTTAATATATTTGTTTTAAGAAGTGAATTATCGTGGTGTTACATTTACATTGTGCATTGTGATCTCTGCCCTTTCTGTAGCTCAAAACAACGAAGAATAACGATCATTCACAGCCTTGCCTGCAATGTAGGTTGATGCTGCACCAGCAGGCCAATATCTTTGTGGATATTCTGTCGCTCGGGACCATATCTACCCTCTTTCCACTAGTGCTCTGTCTGAGCTGGTGCTACGTCAGATTTGGAGTCGGTTCCACTCGCAGAACTTCGAAGAACCGGTTGGCTTTTCCTCAAGCTAAAGAGCCACCGTAGAACCGCGTCATTATGTCACTGTATATACCGTCTTTATGCGTTTTTCTTTCTCAGATGGCGCCACAACAACAGCTAACTACATCCTCTCGATACAAGTGTTGCTCCTGGAGCGTCCAAACACGACTGTTTTTTTCTTCTTTGGATCCGGACGCTACACTAGCTGCTTGTTTTTTAACGGCGCTCTTAAATTGTGATCTTGTCAAATCCGCCTGACAATATCGGTTCTTGGTTCTAGACCAGTTCCGGTTCCAGTTCTCTTGCTATCGAAATGCGAAGAGCTGATTCAAGACTTAGCACCGGTTCTGAACCAGCCTCCATGGTGGAAAAGAGGTAATAGTTCACTCAGGGTGTGTTCATAAAAAAAAAACATCTCTGTTATATATCCTTAGTTTCAGCATATGTTTATGATGACTCTGTCAGAAATACTTGAATTCCATGCATGTCTTTCTCATATCCGCTGATGATTATCACAGAGTGGTTTGGCACAGATTGGAGTTTTCACTCTGGCGCTCCAGCAACTGGTTTTAATACACTCAATGATATCGGATTATTTTGTAACATTTTGCAGTGGTTGTTTAAAGTCATGTGTGTGTGTGTGTGTGTGTGTGTGTGTGTGTGTGTGTGTGTGTGTGTGTGTGTGCCCTCAGCGATGAATACAG
>CAAKHC010014639.1:42570-53133 GCA_901007825.1 Macroramphosus scolopax | reverse complement strand
GGGAGAGAGAGGGGAAAAAAAAAGGGGGGGGGGGGGGGGGGGGGGGGGGCGAAAGGCTGATGGTCAACGAGAGGTCTGTTGGGTTTGAGAGCGCCGTCAACAGACGTCTGGGTAAATGCTGTCAATGATTGTGAGCAGAGTGGTGGGCCAGGTCTTGGCTGGGGGGGGGTTTGATTAGTGATGGAGGTTGGACATGACTGAAGCAGAGGGAGGGGAGGACAAACCGTACCATGCCCCCCAAACCCCTCATACCCGCTCCTGAGTACTGGGAGTTATCACATTACATGTCTCTCCCTGGGCCCTGAAGCCATTTAGCTGCACTTGCAGGACTTGACCACCATGTTGGAGAGCTGCTCGACCTTGGGCGAGCGGCCCACGTAGTAGAGGATGGTGAGGGGTTCCAAGTCCAGGGGGACACAGCAGGGCGAGGCGGACGCCTCTGGGTTCAAGGTGTTGTACAGGCTCAGCAGCTTTAGGGGGAAGAACAGAAGGAAAATGGGATTAGAAATCGAGTCCAGCAAACAGAACGGTGACTTTGATCTTGTGTCTTACCGAGCTGTGGGTGGTGTCAGCGCTGCGTAGGTAAGGACAAGGACCAGAGCAGAAGTTGGCGTAATACCCCTCAGGCTGATGGATCCACCTCCATCCCAAATCCTGCCGGAAGTTGATATATAGTGGTCGCACACAGCAGTTCTCCTCATAATTGCTGTACAAAAAGAAGGGAGAGGAGGTTAAAACTCCTAATTTCACATTTTAACACACTTTTAAGTTTACAATTTCCTCCCTATGGCCTCAGTGCCAGAGATGAGAGAAGTTCAGAAATTCCACTCTTAGGTGTGCCCTTATTTTCCCTCTTGGAGACAGCCCAGGTGTCTCGGTGCTGCCTGAAAGAGGAAATCCAGAGCTGAGAAGAGACGGCATGTAAGAGGAGGTAACGTGTTCTAGTCCAGGGGCAGATCCCGACTTGTATCAGCTTATACCTGCTGTCATGCTCGTCTAGTTGATGAACATCTTTGTGTTCCGTGCCCATGCAGTCCTTTTCGTTTTTTTGAGACATCACAGCTGTGATTTTCATTACATGTTGCCTTGGCTGGTGTACAATAACACTACTGTCGGCAAGACACAAGTAACTCCTCCTAACAAAACACAGAAATACTTCAGAAAGTTAAAGACAATGAGTTATATATGAGGAAATGTGCCTTACTTGAAGCAGTAATTGGTGTCAAGTGCCCTCTTTCGCCTGCGGGAGGAGGACTGGGCATCCAGCCTGTGGGGAGGGAGCATCATCAGGATGAGGTGGGGGTACAGCTGCTCCTTTTGTTTTTTCGTCCGGCTCAGATCTTCAAAATCTCCCTCCATACCTGCAGGCACAAGTCAGTTGGTAAGCAGGAGACCAAGAAAGAAGACAGAAGAAGATCTCCAGGCCTTCTTTCTCATCCTCCCTCAACTCTGGTCCCTGACTTCCTTCTTTCTTCTCGTCTTCACACCGGTCCTGCGTCTGCTCATCCACTCTCGCCCTGATAGTTAAAGCAGCGGCAATCTCAGGAGAGATGCTGCTGTTATACGTTGGCCCCTCTTTAATTAGGGGCCAAACGTCTGAGCGCCATTGCGGCACATTCCTTGCGGCCGAGCCAGCCTGGAGCGTTCCCAGGGCCCGGGGGCCCCGATACTAAGTGAGATACCAGATCAGATGTGTTCCCATGCTCCGTCATGATCTTCCTTGAAGGAAGGAAACCCAGTCCCTTATCATAAACACCTCAGCATTGTTCCTTGAGGCACGTGTTGATAAATTATACCCATAAGAGGCAAGAATATAACAATCAGAATTATTAGGGTCTAATCAAATCCAGATTCATCCTCAGAATAAATATCAATATCCACTGACATCTAATGATCAAAATAATTATACGGTTTTAGAAACATCTGAAACAGAGCCTCTTTATATTAACTGGTCCTGAGACCAACTAATGCAAATCATCCTAAGACCCGTCAGAGTGGCGCTAATAACAATAAACCACATTCTTCAACAAACACAAGAGGCCTGCTGGAAAATTAGACTAATTTAAAATACAAATCAAATCAACTGAGCTGCTATCTGGCCTCAGGTCTTGAATACAAACTGGTAGATTGTCTTTTCACAGCCAGAGATGAAGAAAAGACGTTCAGACATTCACCAAGGCATAAAAAATGCTGTTGTTTTTTTGCAAATGTTAAAAGGATCTAATGAGTTCCTCCTTGGCTCCTGCTCGTCCCCCTGCAAAGAAACAATGAACGCCCCCGAACACCAACCTCTGTTTTTTTACGCTTTGGTTTTTATACAGATAGAAAAAAGCAGACAAGCACAATACAGACATTAAGCATTGAGCTTTAGAGGTGTTGGCAGGCAGATTGTGTGACCTTTGGACAGAGCCAGGCGAGCTCTTACACCCTGCAGCCAGCCAGCTACGCTAAGCTAATTGGCTGCAAGCAGGAGCTTCATACTTATCGATCTCATTAAATCTTTTGCAGAAAATTGGCACTTTGTGTCACAACATTTCTTAACCTCACATGATGTACTTGTACCATGAAATGAGCGACCAATAAGAACGTCTCAAATTCAAGTGTGACAACTAATTATCTGAAACTTATTTCATACTGAAATTACGTTCTTGCTCTGGATTACTTGTTTTTCTTTTCTTTGCCTCAATAATATTCTTGATAATCGGGTAAATAAATGTGTTTTATTTTGAAACTAGGGCTGGGAATCGCCAAATGCACACATTGTACGTTTGCTCTAAGTTATATTGCCGAAGGGAATAGCTGAGTTGAGTTGATAAAGTCTTCAGTCTGTTCATCTCACTCAAAGACATTGTCAATGAACAACACTGTCATAAAATAAATGTTGTAAGGACCTGTGCAATTCATATAATAGAAACAAGGAATGTTTAGCATCAATGTATTGACACAACAATGCCATGAAACATATTGCAATACATGCTGTATTAATTATTTCTACTTAAAGGTTTTGCAACTTTGTTAAATTTTAATTTTAATCTGGTAAGACTGGCTAGAACATTCATTCATTAGCTGTATCGCTGGACTGGTCGTCTGTCAATTGCAGGGCTTATATAGAGACATATCGAGACAGAAGCCATTCACACTCACATTCACACCTGCAGGCAATTCAGAGTCTCCAATTAACTTTCCTGTGGGAGGAAATCGGAGCACCCAGAGGAAACTCACGCAGGCACGGAGCAGCTTGCTGAAACAAACCCTCTTAATCACAAAGGCATTAATGTAATCTCACCTTTGAACTTGACCTCGAGCACCTCATTGGCATTCTCGATAATGTCACCATTAGGTTTGAACGTGTGGCAGGGACAATGCACGCTGATCTCCAGGCCAAGATTGGTCTCTGCACAGGAAACAAGAGCAGAGGGATGTAAGGCGCTGACATTTTTGCCAAAGGTTTTCATTCTTCATTTAAAATGAAGTTATGCTTTTGTGCTCGGAGCACGGATGTGTAAAAAGAGAACATTCTAGGTGTCCCACTCACGTCGGTACATCAGCCACTCCCTCACTGTGTCTGTAACATCGAAGGAGACCCATTCAGGCGTTCCCTTGGTCAGGACGTTCTTGCCCCCGATGTAGCGCTGTTTGGCTTTGGGGTCGTCTTTCTGGAGGATCTGCAAGGGGAGATGAAAATGTGACCCAGCTGCATAAACTCCCTCTCTTTTTTTTACACACTCACATGCACACACACACACACACACACACACAGAACCAGAGCTGTCTGTCTGAGCCAGACTCTCCAGGATGCCTTGGGCCAAATGTCTACTCTTCATGGAAAAAGTGACTCCCTGTGTTGATATCCCCATTTTGCAAGTTAATGCCTGCGTATTACCCTCCTGCCAATGAGAACCCGGCTGTCCTTCCCATCAGCAGAACTTTGACTTCAGCTCTGCTCCCAGATGCAGTGTCACAAGGTTCAGAAAGCAGGGTTGCAGCCATCTTTACAGGAATGTCACTATGTCGAGACCCCGAACTGGGATCGGATGAATACGCAGTCTGAATGCAACAGCGTGTCAGACCTTCATATCTCCACCAGCGTTTCTCGGAACAAAGGTGTTTATCTGCAGTGAGAAGTATGTGTGTTGGGGTGGTGGTGTGAGCACTCTGCCCCACAGTAAAACCAGGTTCCTGAACATTGTCAGCATCTAATCTGTCTTCCTGTGGGAACGCTAGCGTCAGCCCTCTGCCAATCAGCTCCGGACCGAAAAAGTGTGGGGGCGAGCAAATGAGCAGCTCCATTTACTCCCCCGGTGGGTGACCCTGCCTCTATCTCCTCCTAGGCCCCTGGAAACAATCTGAGGGCCTGACAGTCTGCATTCAGCGCTGGCCAGATTCTGCCTCAGAGGCGGTATGCAGTCCGGAGACGCTTGTCTCCCTGGCAGGAAATGTTGGAACCTGATCATTACTCCTAGTCTCTCGAAGGAGATTAATGAGGAAACCGAACCAAAAAAATCCATCCTTGCCACCTCGCACACACACTTTGAAACAGTCTTTATAGACACCACAAAAAATAAGCACAGAAATGGAGGTGCGGATCTATAAAGCCCCTGTTGAAAGCATAATGCCTTAGTTGATCGAACAAAGATGGACCACTGCTTTGAGATTGACAGCTACGAAAGAAGAAACTGCCAAATGATAATCTAGGGTTTCTAAAAGAGGGCTATGCAGGCTCTTAAATTTGCTCTAATGTAGAATCCATTTGACTGTAAGCACATGGAATAATGATCAGCGCTCGGAAAGGAGAAGAGAGGGAGTTGGACACCCTCATATAAATGTTTTCATCCTCCTGACCGACCTACAGGCTCGTAGCATTAGGCCTTCTGGGAGAAATAGAGCACAAACCCCCCCCGTGTTCCGCTAACGGAGCAAATGAACGGTCAGTTCACGCACCTGGTAGAGCTCAATCCTCTGCTCGTTTTTCTTGGCGTTGTTGTTGGGGATCCGCAGAGCTCGGAACTCCGCACGGAACAAGTTGGTGGAGTTTTTCTCCATGGTCGACACGTTGAAGCGGAATCCCTTGGAGGTGATACCCTTAGGACAGTACTGGAGGTCATCTGCAGGTAGAATGGAAATGATGAATCAACAGCGGCTTTCTGAGTGTTATTTCACATTTTCTACGGAATATAAGCAATTGTTTCTATTGGCAGAATCCTTTAAGCTGTAATTCACCTCTTACCTCATTGTGTACGTAGTATAAAGGCCTATTTTCCACAGAAACCCTTATAGGGGTGGACATGTTTATCTTCTGATTATTGATAAGCTTTCTGCAGAGGGTTTCCCACTACACGTTTAGATAGCTTGTGGATAAAAACACAGGGCTTCCTTTTTTAACTATTTGGAGTCCGTTCCAGGGAGACACGAGCCCTTAGCACGAACCATCTGCTCGTGCTTCGTGCGACCCGTGTTTGCAACAAGTTGAGGTCATGAAATGAAAACCAAATGTCCCATGTGTAGGTGGAGTGGGAGCGTGCTCCTCCAAACAGGTGCTCAGAGTGCTCGGACGGAAGCCAAATACTCTCTTGCAGCAAGAACATGTGGTCTCACGTGCTGGGACAGGACAATACCTGAGCGAGCAACGAGGAGTCGTGACAGTGACTCCACTGAGCACATGCTCGACAAGCGGCGACTGGCGGTGATCTTAACCTTGCATGCGTGTCGGTTTGTGTGTGACCTGCAGCAGATAAATCGCCACTTTACGATTCAATCTGAAAAGCTTCCTGTTGCACTGAAGACCTTTTATACCGTAATGTCATTGAATAGTTTATTATTTTAACAGGCCAGGCACATGCAGTGTTGAGCAAAACAAGCACATAGCAAACCTTTTACGAGACAAGTGGAAACAGTCATTTACAGCCAAGCCATGGCTAATTTATTACCCCCAAGCTTCAGCTTTATTGCAAAGCCTCAGGTTTGCTGGTGGCTGACAGGGGCACTGCACCTTTAGCTGTTTTGGTGGAAACTGTGGAAGTTCAGTTATTTCTGTCTCATCATGCAAAAGGAACTCGCACATCGCCAAGTATCTGTACTCCATTTGACCCATAATCAGATTTCAGTGTCCTCATATGTCATTATCTGATGTTTCCACAAACTTTTTTCAACTACTTGTAGGTGACCTTTCGAGCATTCATCCCCAGCCATGTATCTGTCCAGTGTTTCCACACAATCTATAAGAAGGAAACCTCAGTAGCCTTGCTCCTTGTTCCCCTCCGCCTCCCCCAGCGTAGGTGGAAAGCCCCACTTCGAGGGGAGATTTGAAATTCTAATCAAGTCTTTGGTTTCCTTTTGGATGACCTCATTTTTCCCATTGCAATGGTTTTAGGTGGATTTCACATTATGGCTTATTTTTGCCAAGGGTCTGAAAGGTAATTTGTTCCACGCTGGCGAGTGGAGGGGATGCTTGTATAATTAAAATTAAATATAATCACAAATTGCCCCCCCACCCCACCCCGGCCTCCCAATCTTTAGATAACCAGTGTCAGGATGTCGACATAAACCGAAGATAAAGACTGTATGAAGCAGCACAGCCTCCCCAGCTGTCTGTTGATATTATATTTATCATATTAATATATTTTAAACAGGCTGGTAGTAAAAAACATCGTATTTTTGTTTCTACTATTTCAGTTAAATCACTCACTGTTCTGAGATCAGATGCACATTGGGGTTTTTATTATGGGACATTCTCATTAACACCCTTGTATTTATCGTCAAGTAAAAGCTCAGATAACAAACTCAAGACCTGTTTTGCTCCTTGTTTAATTTGAACAAAGATGGGCTTAAAATTGGGGTTTGAAGCGGCAGGTCTGCAGTGAAACCTCCCCATGTTTGTCTCCTATGATGTGAGTCCACCAGACGTTATCAACAACATCTCGCACACACTGAACCTGAGATTCCTCCTCTCCTCTCCTCTCCTCTCCTCTCCTCTCCTCTCCTCCCATCCTCTGCAGGGAAACACCTCTCTCTGCCCAATCGCCTGGAGGATTGTCTCTGATGTCAGTCTCTACGGAGCTTTGTAGAGGTAAACAAAGGAAATAGGAAGCATAAGGCAGCAGGTGCGAGCCAGCTGCCGAAACATCACCACCTCATAAAGACTACAAAGATTAATTTCTGGATGTACATTTATCTAGTTAAATTGAGGTAACTGGAGTTGGAATTTTAGCATTTTTATAGATTTTGCCGGCATGGAAAGACTCTTTAAGACATTTCTCTACTTCTTTCTTCAGATTCTTGCATGTAGACACAAACTCTGGCAGGCCACTACAGCAATGGACATAATATCATCAAGCTCTCCTCTAAAGAAAATTACTTTTTTACCTTCATTAAGGATAAGAAAGCAAAAATGCTAAAGGTGTTTGAGTAAGGGGGGGGGGGGGGTTGGAAACAGGCCAAAGACCTCCATCTCTGTTTGTTCAAATGACATCATCCTTCTACTCCCATAAGCAGACACCCTGTCCTCAGTTTTAACTGACCCAACACTGAGTCAATGATTGTCTTGAAATTTTACCCTTCATGCTTCGGGGCACAAGTAGAAAGTGCATGTCTATTATAGTTTTAAGAGAGGAGTGCCGTTGAATTTTTTAAAAGTTTTATCACGGTAAAAATCAGTTTATTATTAACAGTATTGGGTATTCCAGACACATCTACATGTCTGGCCGGGTCTGAGTTATGATTCATCTGCTTAAAAATAGCAAAAATACTTTGATTTACATTAATAGCAGTGTCTGGGAAAAAGTAGTTTGGAGCATGTGGCACATCAGAAAAAAAAACTTTCTGTTTAACATTTTTACTGGCCATGAAAAGAGTCAAACTTGAGTGTGTTCCCAAACACTCCCACCTTCCAGAAAACAGTGGATGTGAAACTCATTATATCCAGGGGGAATGAAAATGAACTACACTGCAGAATTATCAAGGTGACAGACATTATGTTTGCAACATGCTCTGCTCACGTTAACGTTACATCATGGAACATCGATCTGATTGACGTATATTGGCGCTCTGGGTTCATTTGGGTAAAACCCTCATTGGATGTTTGGTGCAGTTAAGTGTTGCCAGTAGAAAGTCAAGTTCATGTCTTGTATTATCACCTACAGTATGAGGCCAGTGTGATGTATCCTGGGCACCTGGCCATCGCTGATCCCACTCTTTAGACCTCTATTTGTTTTGGGAGCTCTGACTACCTCTGACCAGTGGATAAACCCCCGAGCTGTGTGTTCCTGAATGTCAGAAGCACTTTGTGGGACCGGTGAAATGGATTTGATTCGGGGCTTGTGCTCGGGGCTCTGGTCTATATCACAGAACAGCATAAACACCTGTTGATTTTCCAAATGGTAACACCATGCAGTAACAGGGGCACTGACCTGGACTAGGCACAAATGGATGGACACTGGAATAAGATCACAGCGCGGGGCTACTCTTCAACATACTACTAGAAGAAATATCCGGGAAATAGGAGCGAGAGAGTCGCAACAGTGGATGAAAAATATTGGGCAATTCTCGGCCAGAAAATGGAAATGAGGTATTGGAGTTGGCACTAAATACTAGACTTAACTGCCTGAGAATTTTCCCCGCTTAGGAATGTGTCAGACTTAGGCAGGAGTTCCCATGGCTTTGGTATGAGGTATGTATGAGGAATGGTGCTCATTCCAATTAGACTGTTTACTTTGCCCAAGATCTCCTTTGCGCGTCGCTCCACCGCTCACAGGCGCGTCTGTGCGTAAAAGCGGAGAAGACACAAGCCCACTAATCACCAGCTGGAAACACTGGATCTCTGTTTTTAATAATGTTTCTTCATTTAGTTCCTAATAGTTTGTGGCGAGGTGAAATGCTTTCGTTTTATGAGTTTTAAATGTAATCAAGGCATTTTTGCCTCAAGATTGGGCATCTCCATTGTAAAAATGTCTGAACTCATAATCATATTTTAAACATAAACCTCCATATCTTAATAGGTTGTAACAGAATTCCATTTATGCAAATGTATAAGTGACACTTGAATAAAAAAGAGTAAACTTACTGTTTTCGGTCGGACCATTTATCATGTTGAACTTGTAAATCTCTTTGGCATAGTACTCAGTCTCCGTGTTATCCTGTCCACAACTTTGCTGTCTGTCCCTTCCCAGCTCCTCAATCAGCTCCTTGGTGCTGTTATAAAGGGCCAGAACCTGAAACGGTACTTGACTCGGACCTGTTGTTTGAGGCGGGCTGGTGAGCCGGAGTTTACTGAGGATCTGTCCCCGGACCGCCTCCACTCTCTTCTTCTTGATGTGGTCAATGTCCACAGTGGTGCAAGTGGATAGCGACAAAATCATTGTCACACAGTTGCAGAGGAGGAAAAACAAAAGTGCTTTGCCCAGATTCATATTTCACTCTGCGTTCACTCACAGCCGAGGCTTGTCAAGTAAAAGAACAAAACAACAACACTAAATTCCGATATGAATAGAATCCCTTTTCTCTTTGCATTCAGGTCGTGAGAGAGTTCTGTTCCTGGAGGAATTCCATGTTCTCAAGTGCTATGTCATCTTTGCAAAATGCGCATTTGCAAGAAACCCAATCCGTGCCATTTCGGAAAATAATCTCAGCCCTTCATCAAAATTCTTGATCCTACTCTTCATTCCCCCTCGACACATAAAGCATCTGTTCCCTTCTTCCTGAGTCTACAGGGCACCAATCTCTGTACCGTGGTTCACTTTCTCCATTGCATTAGACTCTTTCCATCCACTTGTGCTTGTGGAGTCAGTGAGCCTCTCTGCCGTCCCCTTGCAGCCCAGCGCCAAACACACTGCAAAGCTTTCCTCTTTCACTCATTCTTTATAGTCTCAAACTGTGACGTCTCCGAGGGAGGGGCAGCAAATAGAGCCCCTACCCGGACAATAACTACTGCGCTGTTATGTGGTGTCCCTAATCAGATTTCAAAAACTTTGTTATGAAAAATACTTAGAGGGACTGCAGGAAGAGATCTTATATGAAGAAGATAAAAAATGAACAGTGTATACATTTATCATGTACAATACTTTTACGGATGTAGATAGAACCCCAAATAATGTTAAGAGCAGAATAAAAACCCCAGCTATAGACAAAGTTTACCAAAGGGATTTTGAAGGTGCACAAGGCAGTTGAGCCAGCTGCTGTGATCCGTTATGCTGCTACTGTTCAACCTATCTCCATAAAACATACACAACACCGCCATCTAGCGGGGGACAGTGTGAACACCAGGTCCTATTGCTCTCAGCCTCTATTTGATGATATAAATGTGGGTTTGCTCTTAATGTCTTGATGGATCTGTTCATAAGAAAAACATCTTTCCATTATATTTGGTGAAAGTCCAACTATGAAATTTAGATTGCATTATTCTACTGTCCCTGTAGATAGATAGATAGATAGATAGATAGATAGATAGATAGATAGATAGATAGATAGATAGATAGATAGATAGATAGATGGATAGATAGATAGATAGATAGATAGTAGATAGATAGATAGATAGATAGATAGATAGATAGATAGATAGATAGATAGTAG
>CAAKHC010014639.1:13937-39369 GCA_901007825.1 Macroramphosus scolopax | reverse complement strand
TCCGTTATCAACTCTGGCCTCTTCTGCCTAAAATACCCAAATGATCGGTTACATTCCTGACATCCTTTCAAACCAAAACTCAGTTACTTTTATGGGCTCATAAGGTTTGGACACTGCAAATTCCTTGCCCCAGAAATATCAGAGAATCCTAAGTTAGAAACCACAAAGGCTAAGCTAATTGCCTTAACAGCCATTACTATTTCATCACAGCTGTGAGGTTCATATTTGGTCATGAGCAATTGGAGGCACAGATTCGTTTCCCAGGACACTTACTCTCCATTTTTGTTTAGTGAAATAACTGTCAGGGGGATGAATTTATTACAGCTATAGGATGCTTGATCAATTTTTTGAAATACCAAACCTTAAACATCAAAGGGACTTCATGTAAATGAATGACAATTTTAAAATGATGCCTAAATTGCCACAATTTTCCGTATCTTAATCCTTCATGTACTTGACAAAGAGACCGTCACTAATTACACAAAATTGAGGAAGCTTGTTCAGCCTCAGCGCTGCTGATAAACGGTAATATACAGTGGAGCAGAGTGCCCCCCCCTCCCTTCTGCTGTGCTTAATGGTGACATTCAGATTTATAAATGGCTCTAGTAGAGGCACCAGCCATGAAAGATTATTTCCTCTTTCATCATAAATGAAAGAAATTCTTCACGAGCACTTTGTCCTCTGCAGACTCAATTTAGTAATGAGAAATGTTGTGCCGCTTTTTTTTCTGATTCATTTGTCGAGTGCCCACTGTTGTGTGCTCTGAGGAATTCATTCATTCAATTGCGTTCTCAGGGTCCCGGTCCCAGGATCAACATGCATACTCAGTTTCCTATTTTAAGAATCAAAGAATGATAGGGAGAAGGTCATTTTTTTCCTGTGAATCTATTTTCGGGTCAGACGTACAGGCTCTGGCAGTTCCCACAGTCTGCTCCATATGTTCTGGTCCTGGAGACGGCTGCATTGAAAACTATAATAAATAAACAATGGAGTGCATGTATATGACCTTGCTGCACATAACAGGCCTATTGTTGTTGAACATGAGCGTTTTAGTAACTTGCAGTCTAAACGCCTGAGAGCATGATTAGAAGATAACTTTGGTCCCCACATATTCAGGAGAACATTTAAACATCCTTTTCTTGCTTTTGGGTTTTTGGTTGTAGACAAGAGTGCCCCCTACCAGCACCACTGTAACAACTCATGGTTACTCTTTGATATTTACATGTCTCTCTTTCAAAATTTATGTCACACATATAACATGTTATTCAGCTCTGTGTTTAATGTGTGTTGATGTTACCATAACTAGGATACAAGGCCCAATAGTTACAAACAGATGAACCCATATTTATTCTTTGTGAGTGAGGAAACTTTTCAATGAACCTGTTTCTGACTAAACCTTCCTTTTCTTCCAGGGCCCGCCTCCTAAACCAGCCCGGAGGCAGGGCGGCTGGGCAGAAGAAAGCTCTGGATCTGGCTCTGCCAAGTACGTATCTTCCCCTTTTCCTCCATCACCTTTAACTACACTGGAGGAGGGGTCGCGTGTTATGTGTTATTAATGGACTTTCATGCTGTTGAATGAGTTTATTTATCAGTGCATATTTGGCACTCAGGCTGTGAATCAACAAGGTTAGAGGGAGCCTGTGTGATCAGGCCACTCTCCATTCGTCTTCATCTGCGAGAAAGACGGTAATTGACATGGTTAATACATCAGCCACAGGAGGGCACTGTTAGGCAGCTAGCCACCATCACAGTGGTGCAAGCCACTTAATCACCCCTTAACACTGCGGTCTGCACTTTACACAGGGAGTACAACATGTAGAAATCCTTACAAATGTGAAAGAGATGGAACATGTCTACCAAATGCTTTCATCTTCAAGTGACTCAACATGAGACTTGTTAAGATATCGGGAAACTACTTCATGTTTTCACCACCTCTTAGATGAGATGAAGAAGACGCATTAAAGTGAACAGACTGAGCCAATTGTGCTCATTGTGTATTTTACTGCACTGTTAGTGCAAGCAGGGAGAACAACAACCTCAATAGATCTTTATTTTTCTCGCAGAAGGTCAGCATGTAGCTCCTCTGCTTTTGCGTAACCCAGCCTGATTCCCAGTCTCAAAGCGATTGAAATACAGGAGGTGTAAAAGAGGTTTGCACGTGCATTGATCCTCTCTGAAACAAAGTAAGTAATGGTCCCCCCTGGAACCGGCAAGGACTTTTCCCTTCAATGTCACCCCTCATGCTCAATCACCGCCGCCCTCCTCCCACTAATCCCAGCGCAGAAATCCCGGGATTTGTCGATCTATCACTTCTAATTGACACTAAATGATCTGTCAGTTTATTGATGAACCTTTGAAACCAGGTTGTCACAATATATTTTATCCCTAACAACTTTTTCCAGACAGTTTTACCATGTCTATCGCTTTGCCTTACATGAGTCTTAATCAAGGAGCCTGTAATGTGTCTTAAGTGTCGCCACCCCCGTCCCCCCTGACAGGACACAGTCCAAGGGCAGGCAGGTAGGATCCCTCAGCTCCTCTCTGCCCTGCCTGGTTGGACTCTAGTCGCATCAAGGCTGCTGGCTTCGGCTCAGACAGCATGTAAAAAGCAGGAGTAAAGATTATTAGCTGAGAATTGTAAGCAAACTTTGTTTACTGTCTGTCTCTCCTTTGGATTAAGAAATTCATAAGGTTCCACTTTTTAAAAATACCCATTATACACACTAGGTCAATTAGATATCAGTTTTATGTAATCAGGTTTAAAGTAGCTGATGTCTGAGGCAGATTTTCCTTTATAAGGGTGCCAGATTTAGAGGCTCTCTGTATTTCTGTTTATGTGATTTCTGGCTTGAAACGATTTGAGTTTTAAAGATCAAGCATTGATTAAAACATTCAGCTCTGATGGTGAACTACAGGTAGAGATCGGAGCTGGACTTTAGTATTTTGGTCGGACAGCGATGTGTGTCGATGCTTCATTGTGTGATTTGACTCTCAACATTAGGACGGATGCATTTTTTGAAAACACCTCTTTCAATAGTTGTTTAGATGCATGGTGTGTTTTTGTTACAAAATATAGACTATTATAACACAAATTAACACTGTAAGTCTGCGCTTCTGGGTTTTGGCGGTGATGAAGAATGAAATGAACATAGAAAGACTGTAGTAGCACTGAATGTATCACCTTTAAACCCAGTAGGGGGCACTACTTAACCAAGAGAACTAATAGAAGCATTTTGCATTATGAAAAAAAAGATCAAAAGTTGTTTCCTGAAACACATGTTTAGGCTACAAAAGAAAACATATGAAGCTTTGATTTTTGTTTCTTTATAGATATGATTTAACGCCTTAATGGCATTCATATTGTGGTCATTTTCTGTATTTCTGTGATGTGGTGGGATTGCTACCTCTCTTTAAAAAGACTGTGTGTGTGTGTATGTGCTGAGAACGCTGTGTTGAGGTAGTGAAGTGTCAAAACACAGTGTTTTGGTGTCTGGCGTGATCTCCTCAAGCTGGGCTGTGTAAATTGAGAGAAATCTGAAAATAGCAGCACAATCCAGCAGGAGATGAAGCTGAGAAAACAGAGCAGAATACACGACTATTGTGGACCCCACTGTGAGCAGAATTACTATCATAAGAGAGAGAGGAAGAGACTGTATCTGTCAGGAAGTTTTGAGCTTTGACTTAGAAAGAAGGTAAACCTTATTTAACTTGTATATTATATAATTTGTCTAACAGCTGTTTTTCTGTTTGAATACAGAGCTTCAAGAAGACCTGCAGCTGAGGACCTGGAAGAGTAAGATGGCTCTGCCACATCATGCATACCATATTGATCTTTTGCTTGTGTTGATTGACTTCAATTTTGTGGAGAAAAATCTGCCAGTTAAATGTTTGTTCCCCTTTGCAGTAAAGCAGAAATGCTGCTGTTCTTTCAGATTGTCCTTGGTTGCACCAAATCGTTGCCTTTCAAGAACAATCACTTACCGTGATTAAAAAAACAGCGTGACTGAGTTGTCATCACTTTTATTGCTGTTGGGAGCCAGGTTTTCCTGTTATTCTAGGAATAACTGGAAAACTGTGACTAGAATAGACAAACCATGTGGAGAGCAGGTAGAGGACGCAGGCGTCTATAATTTACCCATCATTGCAGGTGGAGCCTCGTGCCTGACGGTTGCAGTGAGAGGCTCCGTGTGCAATGAAAGTCAGTAACCTTAGTTCGTCTTAGTAATATTTATTCAGACTCTAGCAATGCTTGCTTTTAAGATATTCCTAGAGACCATCTCTTCCAGGGCTCTCAGATTGGTCGCCCAGAGTGTACAATACCATCTCATAGTGTCAGTGCCATTCGGCAAAGACTAGTGTTCTGAAGTCCAGTCAAACTGTAGCACACCAAGCAAGCGTCCTACCTATCATGAGAGAGAGAAGACAGAAATAGGCCCATCATCAAAGCAAAGTAGCCAGGAGCAAACTCCCTCCCTCCCTCTGATGACCTCACCATTGGGCTTCATTTTGAAAGTATTCAATAATGAATATTCTCACGCTTTCTGTTTCTACAGCCGCCGGCTGCGACCACAAACTCCCCAGGGATCCGATGATGAAGGAGGTAAGAGCACCCTTGCAAACCCCCACTCCCTGTCTCTCCTCACAGGCAAAGAGGAGCCCTCCACTGCCTCCCCAGCACATTTATCCTGTGGAAGTAGAGCAGATAAGCAGGCAGTCAGATCGCTGCTGCTGCCGTCGCTCCGTGGATCCGGTGTGAATGCTCGTGTTCCATCACTGTCTTTGACCACCAATTGTGTGACAGCACATAAGCAGGCTTTTTGATAAACACGAGTATGTTCATTAAATGAAATTAGATAAAATTCTGCCACAGACTATTGTTACGGGATGTAAGTGGTCTCCCCCCCCCAGCCCCCAGAGCGACACAGTTAATCACAATCACACCCACACATACACACACAGCGCCTAGCAGGAGCTGTTGAATGCAGATCTTGCAGGAACATTTCTGCTTTGACTTTGAGTCCCCCGAGGGCCCAATTCTGTGCAACACAGACAACGTCAGAACTGAGGTGGGAAATTTCAGCAAAGCCCTGCGAAGGAAAAACAGTCTATGTTGCAGTGCAAGGCAGCAATTAAATAGGATGAAATAACCGAAAGAACAGCATGCACTGCTCAGCCGACAATACAGAAGCACTTAAATGTGTCAGAGCCTTTGGTCGTATTGTGTAACGTCAATGAAGAAATGCCTTAACATATAATATAAATTATGCAACTCAAAATGATAAATACACTAAATGTTTATCCAATGGTTTTCTGGTAATAACTGTATTAACAACTTCATTTAAAGGGAATTTTTCACGCACAAAGTGTTCAAATAATTCCATTAGAATGTATTTCTTAATGAGTTGCAGGGTTTACTGATACTGATACTGATAATCTTTTAGAATACTTATCTAATACACACATGTACACCCACACACTCACATATTTCCTGTCACTGTCTTGTATTCAGGCTAAAATGGCCAGTTGAACTGAGAGTCCAGAGGTTTGGTTCTCGTGCAGTTAATGCCGCCGGAAAGATTATTACTCTGTAGAGGGAGACCTCTTAATACAGAGCCGGAGGCAGGGGCATTGGAAATTACAGTGCTGAGGGGTAGTGAGATAGCCTCTGCGATCTTGATTATGTCCCCTACCCACGGGCAACAAGCAGAGAAAGAGAGCGAGAGAAGGCTAGCCCGGTCCCTTGCTCCCATCTCCCCATCAGCTGCCCCCGCAGCCTGCTGATGGTCACTTAAAATAGCACCAGCATTGCAAACACACTCATCTGTTTCATGTCTCACTGTCTTACACTTAACTGGCGATGTGTTGAATATTGCCCCATAAGCCTTTCAAATGAATTCTATGCCTGGGTAATCATTTGACTGGACCCCTGCGTGGATTATTGGAGCCCAGGTGATGTGGAGAGACGTCCTGTTCAAAGTGGCTGACTGGCGTGTGCCTGCCGGGAGTATGTCTACATTCACAGCAAATTATCCCCTTTTGATATTTACATGCTTCAGCGAGGCAGCTGGACGTGACCGTGTAATAAGGCCCGCTCACTGGCAGACAAAAGCCACCTTGATACATGTCCAGGCGAGGGAAGGAAGTCAGTGGAGGTAATGGGTGCGGCGGGGAGGAGAGACAACTCCTCCTGATGGAGTTGCCCTTTGTGTCAGAAGAAAACACAGGCTTGTTTGCAGCTGCTTTGATGCCCTGCTTGACCTCCAGTAATATATTGTATTCTGAACTCATTTAAAAATGGTGTTCCTTTTTTTTCCTGTTAATAATAGACTTTGCATATAGACAACATACGCCTCTGTGCTTCACATTGAACTCATAGAGTGTGTTAATAGTGCATTACTGGCTGGAACGGGGTGAGGGTGTGTGTGCTCAGATAGACAACACAGGACACTGTTTGCAAAGAGCCGAACGGCAAGGCTTTTTGATGTCATTGCACTAAGACCATTAAATTTGATTGGGGGTCCAGGGGGGACGGATTCTGCTGAACGCTGTGCTTTGTAAATGAGAGGACAAAGTGTCACCAGGGCCTCATGAATATGAAATACCCGCGCCTGCATTTATTTGGATATCAGAAACACAGATGAATCTTGTCAGCGGCTAAACGAGCGTGGCATTTTTAATTTCGTTTAATTAAAAAAAAGAGAAGGTAGTAAGTTACCAGCAGAGGAGGTTTAGTTATCTACAGGAAGTTGATGGCTTAGCTTTGGAGCAAGATGTCTTCAGAATACAGTTTCTTTTCTTGGCTGAATGGAGTACTGAGATACAGTGTTTCACCAATGTTTCAACTCCAGTTTAGTTTCAGGAGTTATTTTGAAGGAACGGTGACTCAGATGCCAAGATATTTCCTCCCATCAGATGCAGACTTCCATCTCCTCACCTCTATTTAGCTCCTCTATTGACTTTCCCCTCAGGGTGCAGTACTGTGGATAGAGATTACTGACAGCCCTCTTCATGCAATCCAACTCTCTCTTTTTCTCTCACTATCCGGCTGCTCCCTTCTCCCTGTCACTGTCACTGTCAACACTCCGCTGTAGAGCTAATAAGGATGTGCAGTCTGCTGCCCCTCCAGAAAGTATCGTACAGGAAAGCAACGCCACACCCAAAGTTAACACATGAGGGCAGCAGGAAATCCACTTATCTTTTTGGCAACTGGCTGGTATACACAAATAGATATTTCAGACATGCTGGATAAAATTCTTTTTACTTCAACTCAGATGTAAATATTTCCTCCTTGCTGCTTTTCAGCACCTTTTGGTGATAACGCAGTGAGAAATAACAGAGAACATTTCTTTCTCTTTATTCATTATTGCCTATTTAGCCTTTTCCAACCAATCTTTCTTTATCTCTCATTAGCTCTTGTGTTTTTCCTGCTCCAACAAATGTCCATCTGAAAAATGCTGTGAAAGTTTGCCCTGTCCTTCTTGGGAGTGGAGCCATCCTCTCTCCTGTTGCGTTTTGCCAATTAAAGTGGGTTCCCACTGTTTGAGCAGCGGGCTGGCGGCTCCCGGCTCCGCAGCCCCTGCCAGGCCGCACTGTGACTTCCGACCCCACACAGATGGGCCCGCAAGAAAATACTCTTACACATGGCTGGACGCCGCCCCAGCCAGAGTGGCAGAGTGGACATGGAGGTCGGCCCACCGGCCACTGTGGGTCCTGGGGGTGGGCAGCGCTGACAGGGCCCAAATGCTAAGGTAGCAGGGGGTGCTTTCTGGGGAGCCCCTGGCCAGCGCCCCTCTCGCAGCAGGAAGAGCTGCCGCCTCAGCTCCTGAATATTCATGGCCGCATGGCTATTGTGACAGGACAGCTCTTATGAGGATATAGCTGGAGAGAGGGAGGGGAGGAAGTGCCACACAGACACATAGTTATACAAACACACACACGTCTAACAGCCATACACAGGGGATTAACTGCAGCTTTTAATGATTCTGTCATTGGACTACTGATCAGATTTGGACACCTCTTGAAATAGAATCAGATTGTCTGTAAGATTTTCTTTGTTGTTTTGATGTTTTTTAGATATTCCGGTGATTCCAGACCTCGATGAAGTGCAGGAGGAAGATCTTACCATGCAAGTTGCAGCCCCACCAAGGTAGCGAATGTCTTCAAAACATCGGAATCACTCAAGGGAGCGTGTCCACCTGACCTAAGTGTGGCAGTTAACCTCTGTCCATACACAGGACACAGGATCAGTAACCTCTTCTGATGACTTTTATGATTACCTGTCCTCCGATCGTGCCATCGCAGAGTGTCCTGCTTTATCGGGCTGAAATGGTGAAATAACAGTTGGGTTTGATTTATGCAACTGTGTTACGAGGGTCCTTACTAACCGGGCCCTTTGATTTACAGGGCAGTGAGAGGCACGCCGACATGTGTCGAATATGTAGCAAGGCTATGACAGCGGTGGAGGTTATTAGGCCGGGGCTTGCTCTCTGTGCGAGATAATATCCACATTGAACTCATTGCGGGAGCAATGTAGCGTGTAATGTGCAGTAAGTAGGACTGGCATGCACTGCTAGGCCCCGGCCACTTTGAGAGCCCCCTCACTTAATTCCAACCCACAGATAAGCAGCTGGGTTTCAATTTGAAGCGTTTACCACTTGGCAACCATCTACTGCTCTCTGTGGTCTTTGCTTGAAGTCTTGAAACCTCGTGCACAAACTTCATACTTCTCCGAAAGCCACTTCTCAGTCTCGGTCTGCATGTAACATGTACATGTTCTGATTCTAGGGCATGTTTTCTATATTTTGTCACCCCTGTAGTGTTCAGGTGAACCGGGTGATGACCTACAGAGATCTGGACAATGATCTGAAATATTACTCAGCCTTCCAGACCCTAGTAAGTCAACAGCTCTTATTTTAGATTCTTACCTCTGCTTGTCAGTGTGCTTCTTTTAATTTTTCCTACAAGTTCGGTGAATTTTACTGCCCTCTTTCTTCAGGACGGAGAGATTGACTTGAAGCTCCTCACCAAGGTTTTAGCACCAGAGCAAGAGGTGAAAGAGGTGAGTGAGTTTTTTAGTAAATATAGCTTGTGAGCTCCCAGCAAAGACCTGTCCAGCTGTTTTCTAGAGCACTAGGGGAGGTTGGCACTCGGTCTCCCAGGTAATCAAGATTTATGATGTGTACATTAACACCCTCTGCTCCCCTTCCTCCGCTCTCCTCTCTTTTTTCCCTTCCTCTTCCTTCAAATCCTCTCATCCTTATACGTCTCCCTCTCTAATTCTTCTTTTCTCCCCCCTTCTCCGTCTCTCTTTCGCTCTGCAGGAAGATGTGCACTGGGACTGGGATCATCTGTTTACAGAAGTGTCCTCAGAGCTGCTGATGGAATGGGATCAAGGAGAGAGTGAGGAGCAGGCTGCATAGCCTATAACATGAGCAAGAAGTTTTCACTGAGCCTTTGAATGGGTCAATGTCCATTACAAAGAAGAGCCGGTAACCTTGGTTATACTCATTTTAATTACAGGTTTAATTTTCATAATATGTATGTACAGTATTTGTTGTATTTTCTAAATAAAGATCACTGCAGCGTGAACAGTGCTTCCCTGTCTGCGTAGATTATTTTTTAATTCTACCCTCTTTTGTTGTTGTTTTCAACTTAAACCGTCAGAAGGCAAACTGATCCTGTTTGAGAAGCTCGTTTGAAAACAGCCGCCGCAGATAAAAATGCCCTCTCTGTACTTCCAGCATTATCAACACCCTCATAGAAGTCCAAGGTTGATAACCAGCTAAGCTGAAATCCAGTTGATTGTGTTCAAATTAACATTCCTCATTAAAGCCTACAACCTTATTGTTATTGACTGTGCCATTGACTTTATCTTCCAGCTCTTCGATAGGAGCAACACCTTCTTCACTATTATCTCAAATGCATTGAACAGAGTTCCTATTGACACGTTGGGGATTAGCATACATTATACCTTTTTATTGGATAAAGAGGAATGGATGCGAGTCTGAAAAAAAGATAGCTGCTGGTGTTAGATCTGCTTCTTTAAAGTGAGAGAAGAGAATTTCTTCAGGGCAAAAGGTAAAAGTGCTGAATATAGATGGAACAGCGCAGGTCTGCAGACGTGTTTACAGTTTTCATCGACATTTGCCGCGACGATTTCACACTGAATTTAATTTATGGAATGCTTTGTAAACTGTGTCTTCAACATGCGCCTCACATGCATCAGCATTCAGTTTTGTCTCCGGTTCATGTGTGTGAATATCAATGCAGGCCTCCAAAGTCCGGCCGGGTCTATTAGGGAAACAGTTGTAACATTTACAGATTGTGATTAGGTTTATTTCTGCGGCAGCGAGCGGTCTCATGACAATTGGAGATGCACAGCAAAGTCCTCAAGGACACACCATCCATGCATCTAACAGCTCAATCACGGCCCATCACAAATAGATCCAGAGTTTTTCAGTCGGTGGGGCCTTGAATCAACTTCATCAAGTGTAATACCTCAGGATGAAGCGATCACGCGGGATATTGTGCTCAGAATATTTATATGTGCTAGAATATTTCAGCCCGCTGCTTAGATGCAATGAGTCATCTCTGTTCTTCTCTATCAGACATACACACTCTTACCGCCTCCACAATTGGCTTATTTTGCCAGACCTAATGAATTCTGCCCATATGTCCTGAGCAGCTGTTATGCTGCCCCTTCCTCCCGCCCCCGCTGAGCTGCGAAGTGCCCATCCATGTAGAGACAACCTCTAGCTGTCTCTCTGGAGAAGGCTAAGCCTGCCACTCCTATGCTGGCAGCCGGCCGGTGCTGTCTGAGGTGGACTGCGGACGGGACGAGGACTCAGATTAGGGCCCAGTGGTCACGGGTTGTGGCCGGCCTCAAATGATTGGACCGAGCATCGTTGGATCAGAGAGGGGATTATAGAGAGAGAGATCCAGAGATGCTGTTTGGCATGTGCTTGCATCCAGCTTCTCAAAGTGACCTCTCCACCGCCTCATCTCGCCGCTCTCCTCTCTCCATATTTTAAACAGTATATTCTGATGCCGCAGCAAGACTCGGTATGACCTCCCACTGTCTGGCTGCAGTGAATTCAATCACATCAAAATAAGTACAATATTTCCAGGGAGTAAGACAGTTGTGTTCCGGGAGCGCTGTAGTTATGGAGGAAGCTTTCAGATGAACATGGTGTCACTGGTAGGTGAAGTGCGTCTGAGGCCATGACGACGCTGTGCACTGTATATCAGATCTGAGGATACAGGCCTCACACTGGTTTAGGGTGTCATTTGTTTTTCCTTGACATTTTTCTATTAAAATAATGGAGCCTTTACTGTTGTAGAAAAGCCAGAATGCCCCAACGCATGCTTCTGTAATCCGATATTTCACTCAAAATGTTCCAGTAATGACACACAGTGTTTCAAATCCTCTGATTTGATGGCACACGTGGCAAACCAGGTCTCAGAGAGAGGAACTCTTCTCAGGGGGAATCTACGCTGTTCATTTTAAAAGCAGCTTTATGTTATAAAACCTTCTGTCCAGTCGGAACCAGAGGAGCACAGGGAGTTTTCAGGCCAGCGAGTTTAAAGGGATAATTTATCTATGTTTTTTTCGGGTCCCTTGCTGGAAATGACTTTTCATTTTGTGGCAACGGAAACAGATAGAGGGAAGTAATACAGTTTTAATAAAAAAACAGACAAAGGCCCATAATGTTGTGTTTTTTCTTTCTTGTGGACAGACTTGTCTTAATGTATTTTGATATTGGGCGCTAATTGGAAGGATAAAGTAGAGATAATATGCTTCCAGCTCTACCTAATATTCTGTGGTGTTGACAGAAGTTTATATATCTTATCTGGTCTCAATATCAACCCTTCCATATGGCCCAAAAGCAATATGCTGAGCTGTAATTAAAGAAAATGGGGAGATGTAGAGATAGCTGGGGCCTGATGCCGGGGCCCCTCAGACACAGAGTGAGGGGTGAGGACAGACACGCTAAAGCTCGTGCAAAATTAGGACCAGTTCATTCCACCAGGGGCTGAGTGCTTGTCGCAGGTTCGCTGTCACTGACCCGGCCAGCACTACATCAGCCAGGTGCCACGAACATGCCAAACCCTGAGTCTCTCATGAGAGGAGGATTCTCAGTTTAAAAAAGGTAAGAACATAAAGCTGTTCCACTTTTTATGGTTAATAGTTTGCACATTATATTACAACATAAATACAAAGGCAATTAGAATTCTGACGTTAGAAATAATTAAATGCAAATACGACCATATTCAAATGGCTCCTGCACCCTTTGAAACCGGCCACAAAAGCAGCCGGGGTATTGATTTGGCCACAAAGGCTCATTTCATTTCAAGTTTAAAGGAGAAATCCTTGCCACACAACTAAGGCAGTCAGATCAATATCATTTCTGATCAAAAGGAGATTTGCCTGTGAAATAGCCAGATTAAACAGATGTTTTATTTTTCATTAGACTCACTGCACCTTTAAAAGCCCGCAGGGGGTGGCGGGAGGTCGTATTCCTCCACAAAAGAGATAATTGAAATGTGATGAAATGAAAGTGGTGTTTTTAAGACCTTAAAGTTTGACGGGTTGAAAAGTATTCTCATTTTTCGCCGTGCTTTTTCATCCGCTCTCTTCTTTCGTTAATATTCTACTGCTCCAAGTCTTTTTTTTTTGTTTACCCCAGGTGGGCTCGGACATGAAATGGCCGGGACGGTGGCAGCTTGGAATGCCCCCGGGCATCTTATGGCCGTCATGTTGTCAAAGGACCTGGGAGGGGGAGTGAGAGGAGCAGGAGTTTTAATTACAAACCACGAGACAGTAAAGAAGCTCCTGTTCCTTTTGTAAGAATGGCTGAATTCATTATTAGTTCCATCTTTCCCCTCATATGTTTTTAGTGCCGACATAGGTTGAAGAGACAGGAGTTTGAACATGAAATACAGTCCGGCTTCACATTTGTCATGTATTTTATTATTTCCCTTCCTCACCTCTCAGTCCTGCACGCAAGGTCCTTCATTTTTCACATGACTGGTTTTCTTATCATTGTGGGACGTCTCCGGTGGCCTATGGGTGACTTAAAGGCAATAAAACACAAAACATTCTGTAAAACATGGATGCCTCTCTGGTTGTGGAAGCCCTGCAATGCCTCTCCAGGAAATTATGATAATAACTCAGTGGCGGTTGGAGCGGTCAGGTCATGAAGGAGGGCTGGGGGCCGATGGGAAGGGGTTCGCCCAGGTCCTCTGAGCAGGGGCAGGTCAAGGTGGCCTGTTGGGCCTCGCCGCCCACCCTGCCTGTCGTAAACTTTTCCATCTGCAGGATGCCGGCTGCAGCAAGGTACACAGCAGAGCCTCTCTGTCGTAGCTACTGCCGACAAAGCAGTGCCTGATGGGAAAATGGTCGGCTGGAGGAACACAACTCCTCTGTCTGCCCTTCGAGGGTCACAAGCACACACCTATGCCACCGTACATTAAGTATTATCTTCTTCATGAGGGGACGACACAAAGCTGCAGGAGGACTTTGTGTGTTTGTGGTTTTTGGTATCCCGAAAAAAAAAGGATGCATGGACAGATTTGCGGCCGGGTGGAGGGAGGGGCTGGATGTAGTCCCACAACACCTCTCCAGTGTGTGAATGAGAAGGAGAAGGGACAGGAAGAGAGTGCGGGCTCAACCACTGAGGTGCTGACAGAGGGGACCGAGGGGGATGAGATTGCACCTGTTCCGGCCCAGCACCCTCCCAGCAGGGCCCTTGCCAGAGTCTCAGCCTTCCCCTGGCATCTGTGATTGGGGGCCGGGGCCAGTCCCACCTCCAGCGCTCGCTCCACCTCTTCTTTGCTCGCGGAGGAGACGAGAAACGCTGGAGGCTCCATCTGCCGAGGGCTCGCCACGGTCTCAGCAGCCTGCCTGGGGGAGGGAGTTGCTGGGCCTCCACGACTCTGCCACAGGGGTCTCACAGTGGTAGACCACAGTGCAGCACATCACACGTCATATGCCAGCTGGCCAGGCTCCTTCCACTGTAAACAGAGACTAATGACCACTCTACACACATAAACACACCAACCACACATAACCCTTGATAGAGTGGAGGAGGGGGAGGCAGTGTAGGTGAAAACTTGTGGTTTGGTTTGGATACAGTGTGTGTGTGTCTCAGCAGCATCCTGAGTTTGCTTTCCAGGATCTGCCTCAGTCGGAGGAGCTGTTTGAGCCCGGGCAGGGAGCTGCGCCGTCACAGTGGGATATTGCTAAAGCTACTTCTTGGATCTAACTCAATTTGTCTCCTGTACATGTGCAATATCACAGGCCTCCCAGTGCTCCACAAGCCCCTGGGATCAAGCTGGTCCACCCACTGAGTCTGTAATGCTCTCATGTTGGATCTCTGAAACCCCGATTTCTTTGTCTGGAGGAATTGCAAGGAAATCTGGGAAGGACTTATTAAATGGATTAAATCCTGCTTCGTATTTTGAATGCCTTTTACATTCGTCGGTAGAAAGCAGCAGTCAACAAGATATCATTATTCAGTCTTAACTTTCTTTAAACCCTGTTAGGTGTACAGGATGTCAGACTGGCATTGAGTTCTCGTGGCTCAAGACTGAAGGACGTTTGTGTCCTGTTCTGTCTCAGTCAGTATCTCCTTGTCCGGATCTCCAAAGCTCAGTTTTCTCAAAAAATTCCTGTCTTTCAATCAAATTACAATTATTTTTAGCATCCACCAACTGGATCATTTCACATATGTCCTGCTATCTCGTCTGCTGTCCCCTGCGCGTGCATTTAGAGATATAAATTTATGAAGGGATATAAATAAATATATCAAATGCAGGATAGGAGTAATGTGACATTGAATGTTATTCCCCAGTTAGGCGGGGAAAGGTAGGGAGGTCACTCGGCTTCACTGAGCCACTTGCAGCAAGGCCCCGCTGGTCCACTGGAGTGACTTGGCTTCATCTACAAACTCGCAATAAATATCTGGCCATCATTTATTTTAATTCACTCCTTTCTTGCTCAGATGGAATGGATTCTTAACCTTGTAGGACAAGGACACCCACATGCTGCCTGCCTTGCCTTAGCTGCTAAATTATTCTTCATTCTTCAGGGGAAATAAAAAAAAAAAAGAGTCCGGCGTTGCTCAAACTGTCAGCTCCAATGAATAGCACGCCTGAAAACGTTGTCACTGAACCCCTGGACAAGGAAAAGAAGGGGAGAGGGCAGGGAAAGACAGAGTGAGAGAAGTGGAGAGAAAGAGGGGAAGAGGGGGGGAGTCAGCAGCCTCCAGAGTGATTTATTTGCCAAATCAGGACACAATGAGTCGATTATGAGTCCTCTAATAAGAGAGAGTGTTTGGGGACCCACTAATTGGGCATGATTGAGTTGCAGTCTGGGAGCCGGCGAAAAGGGAACCTAGTCGGCGGCTGTCATGCAATCATCAGCTAATCAGAGCTTTGAAATTAAAACTGCGTGTTTAGGGTAGAGGACGGGGTAATGGCAGGGACCTGCCTGAGCTGTGTGGAGGCCTGAGGAGGCTGCCTTTGTGTGTGTTTGTCTGTGTTTGTTTGTATTTATCAGTACAGTATACGTCTGTGTGCAGTGGGTAGAAACAGATTATTTTATGTGTGTGTGTGTGTGTGTTTGGGTCCTCTCATCTCTGAATGGAGTCTGCTCCGGTCCTGATGAGGACAGTGAAGGAGCTGTAATCAGCCCAGCCCTCGTGCTAATACATGTGTGAGTCCATGTGAGTGTGTGTCCTCAGCTGTGTATCTCCAGGTTTATGACAATGACATGTTTTTATATGAACATGCAGCCAGCATTGAGTAATATTGCCTAATCCAATCTAATATAATTATTTGAATCCAGACATCAATATAATATGCAATTCATTATTTGCAGCAAAGGGTTGAAATGTTTTCACATTGACATCTATTAGCACTTATAGCAATTTTAAAACGTTTATGAAGCGACAATATGTTTTTACATTTTGGTCTTGATCACCAAGAATTATGTGGAATGATAAAATGATCCCTTTAATAACGAGTGCTTGTCCATTATTTCCCAATAGTCAAGACTATTATAACCTTTATTCAAACAGGTGATCTCACTGATATGAAGACCTCTCTCACGAGACAATACAGATGTAAAATAGAGATAAGACACACAAAACAGGTCACATTCATGCACATACAAATGTCCAACATTTATAAAGAGGTGGAAAAATGAGAAGTTTAAATTCATCCACTCGAGGATGAGTTTTTCATGATGAAAGGACATTTTTACTTCTTAGATTAACTACAAAAAAAAATCTTCTAACAAAGCCATGCAGGGATTATGTAGATTTTAGTTCGGGTGTTATATCTGTATGACGTCACTAGGGGGCAGTGTTTATCTGCAATGCATCGCGAGAGCAGAGCGACAGGACTAATTGATGTCAGGTGCCTCCTGTGTGCTTAAAATAGAGGAGCATAGCAAAATGTTATATCGAGGAAGAAACGCAGGTAAATAATCTTCATAAGTAGTAAAATGGAAAGACTTTACACTCTTTTGAAGGGATGAAGCCTTTAATTTAGAACTTTATTGGAGTTATTGTCGACATGGTGGCCTGTGTTCTGCTAACTTCTTGTACAAATTGAAATGCTTCTCGATGCAATAGCATGAATGCTAACTTAACTTACCTCTATAATATAATATAGTTCTCATGAAATATTTTTGAAATAACATTAATTGTAAGAAATTATAAAAGGTACCTGTGAGGTGGAAGCTGAACTTCCACAGAGAAAGTAAATGACAACAAAATAGAACAAAACGAGTCCCTGCTCACTTCATAACAAACTCTTTTAATTTTCAACCCCCAAACTTCTTATATATTATGAACACTTAACACTAAACTGTGGTGGCTTGCACAATATTTTTGCAATGCTCCTTTAGTGTAGTCAGCCCCACTGACTGTCAACAGAGACACAATGTAGGTTAACTTTGTGATTTTATATTGAGGGGCTTCTGAGGGCTGTTTAGAAAAGAAACTGTGATAGTAGTCATATCATAACTGTATAAAACAGAGTATAGAATAAATAAACAGAGGTTTTATAACTGTACCCTGTTTCCGCTCATTAGAGAACATAATCTCTGATGAGTGAGCAGGACTTTGCAGTGCTGCTCTCCACAGTGACGCTGCCACTTAGTTTTAAATTGGTAGTTTTAGATCAACTCTGTTGAACAAAAGAAAAAAAATACATTGAATAATACTCGTTGAGTGTTGAGGATATTTTCTTTATTTATATCATAATAAATAAATAAATTATTTGCCAGTTGATGTTCGTACTGTGTTATTAATAAACCAAGTATCTAGACACTTGAGACAAGCGACACTGATTTGAGATCTTGTGAAGAAGTTTCTCAATGACATCTGATTTTTGAAAATAACATTCATTCTGTTTCCTGTCTGTGTCTTCAAATTACCCACCAAACAAACCAAAGCACACAGTATTTCTTTCAATCCTCCTAAGGCCTTGTCTAATTGTGAATGCGCCTTACATCTTAAGAGGGCCTCACCATAAAAATCTGAAGTGGGTTTAGGCATAAATGGGATTAATTCCCAAAGAATGTCCTTTGCTCTTCCTCCCATAATTTCATTTGCAGGGTCCACAGGATGAATAGCCAAACAGGCAGCGATGTGGAACTGGAGGACAGGCCTTGCGGGGCCTGTGCTGCTACACCGCAGCCTTCAGGTTATGTTACCTTGATAATGTCACAGCTGCAGAACCACACCGCCCACCGTACAGGACACAGGAAATCCAATTATCCGCCTTCTAATGTGTGGGAATTTTACGCTCTCATTTCTTAGACTCTGGCTCCGGCTCCGCTCGAGGGCAAACCTACCTGAGAGAGATTCCTGAGATTGTTATTTTTTTTTATATATTTATCAGAAGAAATAACCACTGACTTCTTCTTTTTCTAAAGTCAATATTATAAGGAGTTAGACTTTAGTAGAACAAAATGAATTAGTCTTTCCTGGATTCAAATTGAACAAACTGAGTATCCTTAAAAAATCTGTTTGTTTAACTTTATTGTCATTTATAATTGCAGATAATTTAACAGCTTCCAACACACAGTGACTCGCCCCGACAGGCAGCACGCAGGAGCAACCCTTATTTGTCCTGTAGTCAGCCGTGTCTTTGTGATGGCTGTACACCGGAGCAGGTCCCCTTCTTGCCTGGACCCCCAACAGTTTTTTGATTTAATTAAAAGGAAGACGGAGCATCAATTTCAGCCGCGTGGCGGGGAGATGACAGTACACAAATTGAAAGTAAGCATCTCAGTGGAGCAGGCAGGGAGCAGGTCCATCATTAACATGGAAGACAATTCTTAGCGCAATGTAACAAGATTAGAAACATTATTATCATTCCACCGCTAGACATAAAGCCCTGCCATGGAAAGCCTGTCCTTTACTAAGGACAGGCTTAAAAAAGAAAACAGCATGGTCGTCAAGATATTGAGGGGAACCTGCGTGTTTGTGTGTGCGGTAAATCGGAAGATGTTTTTAACTGTGAAAACATGTAGCTCAAACCTGAGGGAGGTTACATTTTTTCTGATACTTTACACCACACAGCGGTGATTATGTATCTCAGAAGTGATTATACACCCTCCCTGGTTGAATTTCCAGCAAAGATCCAGTGCTTCTGTGATCGGGTTTGCTCTCGGTCCGACCCGCAGGAATGTGAATGGGCTTCGAGCTTGAGGAAGAGCCCTGGTAATGAACAGTAGACAGATGGGTCTCTCTCATGCCAAGCAGGTTGCCTCAATTGGATTAGTGAGGCTGAGATTGGGATGGATAGCTGTCTATGTGCCAAGTGGCCATTAGCTCGACCAATATGCCAATAAGACTACACAAAACAGGCTCAGGATTCCTCTCAGTGATCTCAACACTCTGACTGCCGTCGAGCATGTCCGAGACATTAAAAGTGTACTCACGTGCTAATTAGCAATAAACATTCTTCGGCTGTGATGATATGCGACCACCTGCTTTCTTTTATTGTTTTTATTGGTAAGAAAACACAGATATCAGCCTCAGCTACAAACGATGTCACATGATGTCACACTTTACTTTATGAATTGAAAACTGGCAGGTATCTGAGCGAGCTGCTGTGTTTCTGTGGCCGATGTCATGTTCTCTGTGAGGCGACAGTGGGCACTGTGGATGTCAGCGGACACCAGGGGCCCTTCTCCAACCAACTATACAAATGGGCATGAGTGTAAAGAGCTGGGGAAATGTTATCAATCACCTCCGCATCCCAGCGGAGGAGCTGCTGGCGTTTGTGTAGGGAGTCACACTCATAGTGATCCATATAAAAGGCTGTGTGATGTATTAGAGCAGATGAGCAGGGGCCAGCTCTGACACATGACTGACAGCTCATTTGACAGCCCCAGGAAAGTGTGCAGGGAACTTTCAATCCAATCTAAAGCTGCTGAAGGAATGAAATTGTGGTGTGAGATTATGTTTTCATGTTACATCTCCTCTAGGACAACATGGGCTGAACGGATGAATATGATGTGGACGGCCTCCAGTGGAGAAGCGGAGCCAGACGCTGCAGTCGACTCCCAGTCGGGACCCCCTGACCTGCGACTCTCCCCTCAATCCAATTCAGTCCAGTGAATCAGGTTTCAGCAGAGAAAAAAATAAGAAACTGAAACCCAGCTCAAAGCGTATCTGTTGGTAAACAAAAACATTTCTGTGTCATGCATTATCAATCAGCTGTCTCGCGGGGCGTCCGAACAGGTAATCTTTGTCATTCAATCGCTCCGCCACAGTCGCTGGGTCCTCCTGGAAGGGAATATCCACAAAACAGACATTAATATTAAATGCAAGAGAGATCGCTCTCCCGTCTCCTTTTTTCATAAGTGCAGACTATGTGCCTTAAAATCAATACTTCTTATCCTTTAGTATAAGTTTACATCCACATTTCTCATCCGGAACTACGGTTTTCTTAAAATAAAAGCTATTTGCTTAAATCACATTTATTGACAAGATTAAACGGCTTGAAATATTTCCACACACCAAACTGAAAGGTCACATAATATTTCTTAATTACACCATAAATGTAAAATTATTTTACCAGAAAACTATTCAAGCCCAGGAGACTCAAACCTCCCAATGAGTGCTCCCACAATGATCAATCATTGAGGGCTAATTAGCCATTTTACAGCTATTAAAAAAAGACACTCAGCCCGTTTCATTATGCCCCATCTATTTCCCCGCCATTATGGCCTTTTCTCTTTTTTTTCAACCTTTCAAAGTTATTAGAAACTTCTGCTGCTCTGAGGAATAAAGCACCAAAGCCGACTTTCTTCTCCGTCCTCGCTGCATGTTTTATTTGTTGAATGAGGTCAGCGTTTGGCCCGCGAGAGTGTCAGCTGCTGTTTTTCCATCGAAACACACTACACTTGGGTGTTAAGCTCTCTGACAGGCCCTCCCAGCAGCCCGGTGACCACAGAACCTGATCCCACACAACCACGTGGCTGACCCATCTACACTCACCTTCCCCAAACACATCTCTGCTCCTTCTACTTCCTCCCATTATGGCCCTCCTGCCTCTCTTTTCTCTCCCTCGGTGTTTCCACGCTTCAGTTTTTAACATTCATATTTTCCTGTTAATGCCGTGGAAGGCCTGTGAATGTTAGAATTGTCTAAGTGATCATTAAAATTTATGGCAAGCTGACTTCATTCAGCTTGCGAGGCTGCGCTGGCATAAGTCATAATTATGTGATGACACTGTAAGACAAAGTGTCCACGCTGGCCCCGTCGCCCAGTCCAGTTAAATGATATAATTAGCCCAGTAAGAGGTGAGCGCTCCGGATTGGATAAGTTATTAAATGTTTGGATGAACCTTAGCTCCATTTCCCTAACTATCACTGTCTTCCTCTCGCTCCCTCCCTCCTTGCTCCATTAGCCCATTAGCAGTTATGTGATACTATATGCTGATGGGGCAGTGGACAGGGAAAGTGGGTAAATTAAGCCTGACCACTGGTTGTGTTATGGACTGCTCTTATAAGGAGCCATTGAAGGACATTGCCAGACTCAAGAGAACAGCACATCTCTGAGGGACATGCGCCTCCCACAGACCTGAGGGGACAGTAATGTGAGCTCAGCTGAGTTTGTAAACTTGAAAAATGTCCTTCTGACCTCTGTTTTGAATCTGAGACGGCGCTTCATGTTGATCACATTCATTAAGAACTGTACCGCGGCTCGCTCTTTCCCCCCCAATGAAACTATGGAAAGCGAGTGTACTGTACCACAAACAGGTCAGCCCGGCAAACATGTCAAATTTAACCCGTCAGATTGCTCAATTTGTCCCCTGTTAAGCTATAATGGAAGGGAGTGCACTGAGGCTGACAGCGTGCCTACCACTGGGCCCTTGAGCCGCAGTGTGTGCGAGTGTGTGTGTGTCGCGCTCCACCAGAGGGTCCCACCAAGCGTGACTGTGTGTTATTCACACTGACGAGTTCCACTGTTCACTGTCACCTCTCATTGTGAGGGGAAATAAGCTTGTGGAGAGAGCTGCGGCCAGGGGAGGGTGGAGGACTGAGATGGGGCTGCAGGGAGCCACCCTCACTACCGCCTCCCGAAGACTGGTTCCTCCTCCGAGGAGAGCCGAGGTCCCACCCACCACCGTCCACATCCGACCAAACACTTGGAAAACAGGTGCAGATATTCAGATATGCTGAACCGTCTGTTGGTTCTTCCAGACAGTGGCTGAGGCCTAGCGATGTGTGTGGCCGCATTTGGGGAGGGGTAGGTGTTATGGTGTTTGATTTGTTGTGAAGACTCGAGCAACAGGACTCAGCAGAGTCCAGGTTGACCCAGCAGGCCTGCTGAGAGTGACACTTCCTCTCTCTGTCTCGTCCTGCGGTGAGCCCTGACAGCAGGGACCTGGTGTCGAGCCGCGTCCCCGTTCATCATCACCAGAACCAACCACCCACAGCGGGCAGCGAGGCAGGGAGGGGGGACTCGGTTATCTGTGTCACACCACTGCCCCCACCGCCCCACCTCTCCAGCCACGTCCCCCCTCCTCTGTCCTCCTCCTCGTGCTCTGCCTTTGGCCCTTCTCCAGAGAGACCAAAAAGCTTTCGGCTCCCTGATTGTTTTTGTTCCTGTGAGCAGACAAATAGAGTTTGGCCTCTTACAAAAGAAAATGCCGGAGCTCATCTGATCTTACTGCCCTAAGGAGTGGCCTGGCCTGAAGGGCTAGTGATTGGAAAATTACAGTGCTGCTCGACCCGTGTTGTCAGGTAATCTCAGCCAGACTCTCTTCTGTTTGTGTGAAAGGCCATCAGCTGAATGGGCAATCGTACACTTTTAGAACGCATCCATCAATACTGTGGAGTGATTGGCTGTCGAAAGGAGCTCGTTTAGATCAGGATCAGTTTGATAATCCTAATTTGGGTCATTCCCGATTGCAGTATATGTTGATAAAGAGCAAATTACACTAGAAAACACCATGTTTGCAGGACAGATGCTGCTTTATTTTCACTTATACAATCGCTGCGTTGGAAGTGATGCCAGTTGTTGCTCTGCTTCACCCAAAATGATAAATTAACTAAACTCGTGTTCATAAACTGGTTTGAGACAACAGTCAGAGATTTGGTCTTTGTGTGAAAATACCTGTTGCGGTTCTGGAGTGATGGTGAAGCCGCCCATCCCTGCTGCAAAAGTGGTTTTCTGATAAGTGATTACAATTGGGTGGGTGGAGGGGTGAGGGGAGTAAAACAAGGGCCTTGTCAGCACAGACCCTCCAGATTTGAGGTCAATTTCGCCCCCTGATTGCGTGTATTTTTGTGCGTGTGTGTGTGTGTGTGTGTCTGTGGGGGAGGGATGACAGAGTGAGTTTACTGTTGCTTCAGTGAAGCCATCATCATCACCTGAGGAGCAGAGGCTGAGGCTTGACTCACCTCTCTGTTTCATCTTTTTATTTTCATCCACCTCCCCCTCTTTCATCCCTCCGTGCCTCCCCCCTTCCTCTCCTCTCTTCCCCTCATCCCTATCTCTGCCCCTATTCCACTCCGTGGCCCTGCTCTTTCCCTCACCCCCCATGTTCGCAAATCACTTCTTCCCGTGTCAGCAGGTAAATTGTTTTGTCCTCCCATTCCCTGCTTTCATTACCTTGTGTAAATTAAGCGATATGTCGTCCACCGGTGCGCGCCAGAGCACTCACCGCGCCAACGCCAAAATCATGAGATTTGGCATAATAAATGAAGACAAACTGGCAGTAGCAGTGCTCCTCTCCATGCAGGCTCGCCTTCATTATTCGCTTAACTTGCCGGAGAAAATGACTTAACCCTGACCTGTGTATTACGTCCCATATTCACTCCAGATAAAAGCCTTTTTACAGCGCACAACAATTTATATTCCAGCAAAGAGGCTGCTTTTCTCTGTCAGTTTTCCAATCTCAGCTCCTGAACACACGTCATTAAACTTGTCTTGCCTTCCTGTATTTGTCCATCAGTCCTTCTTTTTACATAAAATCTGGCAGCATTATTCTGGGATTTGATGGCACCCACTCATTTTTTCCCCTTGGAATGTTTGATTGGAAGAAATATAGCCGGGCCGGGGCTATCTCCTCTCTTCTGTGGAATCATGCACTTGATGAAATAGTGTTCCCCCAGCAAGAATAATAAAAACAGACTTGTGCATTACAGGGGGCTCTCAATCTGCCAGCTGGGCTGAGCTGAACGAAAAAACCCACCCTGCCTCCTGACAGATTTTTATAGTTATCCCTGCAGATAAATGGAAACGAGTGACCAGGCTGGGAAAGGCCACTGTGAAACGAGTGTGGGCTGCTTGCATGGCTGGACAACAGCACGAGGTGTGCTGCTGTTACCTCCTTTCATTCCTGCTCTATACCATCTATCAGGTATTTAAACCACAAGTTTAACACACTAATATTACCGTTCATTAAAGAAAGAAAATGTAATTGAAGCAACATATAGGTTGGTGTGTGTCTCCTGTCCTGCGTCACACTGGAGTCCAGCTGCACTGAGGACGAACCGTCCAACAGGAGAAGGATGATTGCGACTGTCGTCATGGCGATAGGTGTTTGCTGCCCAATTTGGACGTGTCAGCAATTCTATAATATCGCTTGATTGCGAAAGGTCAGACGCACTTTACATAAAGTCTTTCTTTCATCGTCAGTGGAGCAGAGCAACGATCAGGCATGTTGTTCAATATTTAAATGACAAGTAAATTCAAGTGTTCTGCATTTATCATAAATGTGCTGCATTTATTATATTCATATTCTTTTACTACATTACATTGCATTATTATAATATTTAAGAGTTTTCACTCTTGGAAGACGGATAATTAACTCTCTAAGCCGAGATGCTGCAGAAACAATTTATATATTAAGAAATAGTGTGTGTTTAATCTGCCCTATTTAGTCTAAATCTTTAGATAATAAAGAGGTTTATGCCTGCAGGTCTTCAAGCTACTGCAAGTAATTTACCTATAATAAAATGTTTATGCCATAAAAATATAACATTTTTATGAGGTAGCTGTAGACAAGCTTTGGCAATTTAAGGATTGAAAGAGAGATTGAGAAGTTAAACCAGATGACTTCTCTTATGTACCCTGTAGGACTTGATGAAGCACAACACTCACACACCAGAAACATTCAACTTCATGAAACTAGACGTGTGAGCAGGATTTTCTTTGGTGGAGCTTGAAAGCTCCGGGTTTAAACGGAGGTTAAAAAATTCCCACCGTAAATTGTACCTGAAGATTTTGCCTACGGGGGAAGATAATCAGCCATAAATGGTGCTCATTTCCATCTAACAGGCCCTGAATAATCAGGCAAACTGAACATGCTAATCAATCTACATCCAGTGCTTTCAACACCGGGTGTGGAAAGCTACGCGTGATTTGCATCGTGCTCCTCCTCCTCCTCCTCCTCCTCCTCCTCCTCCTCCTCCTCCTCCTCCTGCTCTGTGTTGCCCTCCTCCCCCCATGCCAGTTTTATGGGCCTTCTTTTTAACTGCTACAATCATACAGACATTAAATATGTCAGCAGACATCAAATCTATTCACCTCATTTGTTCTTTGTTATCTCCACTAAAGTCACTTACCAGCCTGCAAAATGTTTTTGTATTTTACTTAACTTGCTGCCAGGTCCTTTTCTGGCCAGACAAGTTTGTTCTTTATGAAGGATAGAAAGATGAAATAGACAAAAACAGAACATGAGAACAATAGATTAAACAGATAACACTGATACACATTGTGGATAATTGTTTCCATTAATTATACTCTACATTTCCTGAGTAACATGCACTTCTACTGGTCACATTTAAAGCAGTGTACAACTGTTGATTAGTGGACTTTAAAAGTAACTCTTTAGTCCTTTAATTGTAATTATGACAGTATGACTAATTGTACAATTTTGGATTACTTACACATTAAGC
>CAAKHC010014639.1:0-11997 GCA_901007825.1 Macroramphosus scolopax | reverse complement strand
TGGGCTGGTCTGGATGAAATACCAGAGACATTTTTCTGTCCAAGTCTGTCCCTGAATAGACAGCTTTGCTAAGTATTGGGACGCCCCCCCTCCAATAAGACAGGAAAAGGATGATACAAAACACTCAAAAACCCCAACTCATTTTTTACTGTATGAAAGTTTCCCAAGGTCGTTTGGGGAGTCATGTAAACACAATACCGGAATACAGATTTGTTTCCTTGTTCTACAAGTCACGGAGCCCTGAGTCTTTAAGCGATCATTATTACCATACAAATAGACAGATCTATTTAACAACCCCCTTTTTATCGCATAACACTTATTCTTTAGTGTTGCTCCCTGAAAGGCACTGAAATACTCACCCCCTCCTTTTTCTTTTTTTTTTTTTTGCAGGGAAATCGTCTCCCGGTTGATAAAGGCTCAGAGCAATAGAAGAAGCAAGGCTGACATCTTCTTAAGAGATGATAGGAGAGCCAAATCAAATAGGATGGAGCAGTCACTCTTTTCACAGATAGGTAGCTCATTTCTGGTGGCTGAGAGTTTGCATCCCCAGTGACGCTCTGCCTGGGAAAGATAGCTCACTCGGACTCCATTCATTATTTCATTCCCTGCCTCTTCTTTTCACATCTTAGCTAGTTCTTTTTTATGCTTTAATGAGTTGCCTATTTTGCTCAAGTGTTGATGTGGATCTTGGAATTTAGATTTCGAGACAAACTGTCTAATCACAAGCGTTTTTCATTTGTGGAGGAGAGGCGAAAATCAATTATTTCTATTAGACAATGGTGATTGGAAATGAATGGAAGTGGTGGCATTTTGAAACAAAGGCTCCATGGTGGCAGAGATAAGTGTCAGCCTCGCCCCCCTGAGGTGAGATATGTGGTCTGGCTTAATAAGCAGTTTGCAAACATTTGTTATGGCATTGGTGCGATGGGCTACTATGCTAACACAAACATATGTCAATAATTCATTACAGCAATTCTCATTTGTAAAAGAAAAAACATGTAATGCTCCAAAAATCTGGAATTTAGTGATGAAGGCACCTGCTGGTCTTCATTTATGTCTGAAAACCACTTTCTGCAATATCATCATTTAAATCCATTTGATTGCATTGAGTTGTTCTGCAAAATAACTTCCTGGTAAGTTGCATAAACTTTTCTCATACACTATTTACAGCCAGACTTATGCTCCATATGAACCTCAGCTCGGCACTTCCTGAAAAGCACTTTGCTATGATATCCCTCTGCAAATCCCTTAGAAAATTATTTAAAAAAAAATGAACTTCTCTTGCAGAGAGCTCATTGAAAAGAAGAATTACATGAAAGATAAAAAACTTTATCGCCAGTGAAAGACTAGACAATGTACGTCGAGAAATTGGGAAGATGGCAGAAACAATGAATATTAAGTGCCTAAGAATCTAAAGCTGCTGACTAAATTGAAACTGTATATCCTGAGGGGGCAAGGTTTCCAAATTGCTAATTACTGCCTCTGAAAGGGGTCTGTTTCTGATATGTTTGCTTGTGAAAGGCGGCCGCTTAATGAAGCAGTGGCTCAAGTTTTTTTTTAATATTGCCACTCTCCAGCTTTCAGGACTCTCTCCGGACTGCCTCCCAGGCCAGAACAATGGCGGGCCCAGGAGCCCAGCTTCCCCACAGGCCCGAGCGAGAGGAGGCCTGGGGCTGGGTACTGAGGGAGCTGCTCAGCATGCTGAAATATGGAGGCGATAGATAAGGTGGCTGCGGCACAGAGAGGCCCTCTCCCATGGGCCCAAGGGGAAATTTGCAGTTATTAAGAGGAAGATGAGAGAGATTAAATGGCTTTTGTACTCATTCTCACAGACTTTTCTTTTTTATTATTTGGGCTGCCTTCATCTGGGAGATGAAAGAAGTGGTAAATGACTTTTTTGCTTCATTCAGCAACACACTGGTTTTGAGAGACAACGATTAATTACGAGAGTTGTCACATAAGTCCTACTATTGTTTTAAAAAGTGCAGAGGTAATAGAATTACTAATCACCAACTTTACATGGTTCTGGAGTAAATGTAAGTATTGTCGTTTCAACAATGGCCTGTCGAAGTCTTTATCAGTAAACAGAATCCTGAGAAGACTGCTTGATACTCACAGAATTAACTACATGGAGGTGGACACTATTACATGAACAACCACCAAATGTCATGCAACATTACTCAGATTGCAAACTCTTTTTGCAAAGATGAGGTTCAACCACAAGGTCAGTTTTTGAGCTCTTAGTTTTTACTTATTCTTGGATAAAGTGTATAATGAGAAAAAAACCCTCCATGCAACAGACTCAACAAAAAGGACATACAGAAGATCCGGAGAGCAATCAGGCCCCTCGTATTTTGCAGCTTATTGTACTCTAATTTGTCTTGTCTTTAAATTTATTCAAATTTAAATTCTTGAGTTGTGTATATAACTCCTTTGTAGTCATCCTGTGGAAGATCTAACGGCATAAATAAAGGGAACAGTATAAGACAATTTCAAAAGTTTTCAGTGTTTTCAGGAGTACAGTAGCTGCAATAATTATGAAATGGGAGAAGTTTGGAACCAAAAAACTCTTGGCCATCCGGCCAAACTGAGGAACTGGGCAAGAAGGGCCTTGGTCAGGGTCACGGTCACCTTAAGTGAGGTTTGGAAGTCATGCTGTGAGAGCATGACTTTAAGAGAACACAGCCTTTGACTCAGGATTCCGGTTCACTGTTCAGCATGACAATGACCTGAGGCCAAAAAAGTGGCTTCGGGACAAGTCTGACTGTCCTTGACTGACCCAGCCAAAGCCTGGACTTAAAGCCATTCGATCATCTGTGTAGAGAACATGGCTTCAGAGACACTTCCCATCCATCTGGAGCTTGAGAGGATCTGCCAGGAAAACAGGGATAAACTGCCCAAATCCAGGTGTGCAAAGCTTATAAATTTACCGGAGAAGACTTGCACCTGTAATTGTTGCCAAAGGACTCCTACAAAGTACTGAATTAAGAACATCGACATTGTTATCGAGTCCATTCCTTCGAATTACTTTCTGAACCCACAGTCTTTCAAAAAGCCAGTATATATCTAATACTGCATAATTATTCAAATGTTTTAAATGGATTTTTGAAGTTGTTGAAGGTTTACATAATCCTAACCAGGTCCCCATAAATTGCACTTATTTACTACATTTTGTTGGTTGTACAGGACTAAACATTAAAAAATCTTAAGTCATAAAATGTAAAGTACCATAGTTTATTTCAATTTGACACCAGCAGTATTTCGGTTTATCTAAGAAACGCTGTGGTGTTAAATAAAAGTACATGTGCTATCTGCTTCAGAGTAGATGAGTGTTTGTCTGCATGAACGTGACGCTGGTTGGGCGGGTTGTTGCTCGGCTGCGTCAGCGCGAGGCGGACTCTCATTGGTTGGACAGCAGGGCGGAAGTCCGTCGGGTGTCCCAGCTGTGCTGAAAACAAAACAAGACGAGCTACGACTGTTGGTGAGTGCAGAAACACAATAGACTCGGCCAATTATTACATTACAATATGGTATTTAACGCGGTTTTCGTCAGTTCACCGTTGTGCTTCCCGGGGAGTTGTCCGTGGAGGGGTGCGTGGCTGCCAGGATGTCCTTGTTGTTATGTAACAGACAACAGAGCAGGCAGGCAGCTCAGTCTCCTCTCATCTGCTGCAAAGAGGTTGTTCAGTCGCTAGCTAGTCATGAAATACGTGCTTTGTAGCTGCTTCCGACGTGTGAACGCTTAATAACGTTGCACTCACACAAAGGAACCACGACTGTTGTAATGTGGATGATCCTCTAGTGTGCTAATCTGTGCAACAACAACCTTCATGGCTACATGCTAGCACCCCAAAGAAACGTTTTAGCATGGATCTTTTTCCGCATATCTTTGTGACTTTTGTGTCGTGGTGTTTTCACATTTATCTGTTGAGCACTGTCCAAATACAACGTATCATTGAGAGATGGGTGTCATGGCAGTAAAGCTGTCAACTCCCCAAAACATCAGGGGCAGGTTTACAATTATAACAATTACATAATGAAGCAGGGAGACATCCGTGTTCGAAGAGGCAGACATTAGTTTAATTGACACCACGCCAAGCAGACGGACATGTTTTAAATGATTGACAGGGGCGTAATAATAATCTGTATTATTGTAGGTACAAATGTCCTCAAATTAATCCCGACCTCACAATATACGGATGAAAAAAATAATAAAATCTTGCGATTCAACGCGCTTCCCCTTGGTTGGGGGGATTTGCAACCCCCCATCCCGATGTGACCGAATATTTATGGCAGTCACTCTTCAAAACAAAAAAAAACATCTTTTACTAAAAATTGTCAACATAGCATTTGGGGTGACAACATAACCTCTTTTATGGAGGTAATAAAGTAACCACATGGGAAAATCTCTTTGCTGCTGACTCCTTTTCAATGTTGCTTGAACTTGGTATCACCAAATAGACAAACTTCTTTTCACTATGCATCACAATGCCAACCCCACAAAATAATGATCAGGTATGAATGTTCCCAAGCAGGACTGCTACAAACATGCATCAAATACCAAGTAAAATCAATTAAATTTTAGAAATAAGGATTTATGAATGAATTGAAAGCAGGACTTCTCTTGGAGACAAAATGTGGTCATTATCATAGGAGGTGCATCTTCACACACACATTCAGCATTGAGTTCAAAATTCTATTTAGATAATTGCTATTTATTTATTTTGATGTGCAAGCAGACGTAGATTCCATCTCTTTTGTGTCTTTGATTTCAGCATCATGATGGATGAGCTGGTGCAGGACCTGGTGTCTGCACTGGAGCAGTCCTCTGAGCAGAGTAAGCTGGGGGAGCTGTGGGAGGAAATGGTCCTGAGTCCACTGCATCAGCGCAGGCAGATTCGCAGACGCAGAGGCCGCAAGCTCCACCGTGAGTCCTCCCTCTATCTGCTGCAGCATCGACGCTGCTGGATTGAAGCCTCAGAGTCCAGTTTAGACGAGGCTTCTAAAAACTGCCGGCGGAATGCATCAGCCTTCGCAGCCTCAGTGGGAAACTGCAGTGACTCCGACGACATGACCGCCACCAACCAGTGGCACTCCCTCATGAGAGGCCCAACCAGGACTAGGCAGCCCTCCTGGCCTGAGTCTGACTCCTTCACTGAGAATAACCCAGGACGGCCGCACAGGAGAAGGAGGAAGGTCAAACGTGTGACCTCAGATGTCACAGTCAGGTTGCAGCAGAGGCTTTCTGGTGTGGATGGGAAACGGAGGCACAGGCCGTCCAGGATGCAGCATCTGTCGAGATCAAAGAACAGGTCTGTTGGTTGGGTCGGAGCAGACAGGCAGGCTGAAGGAGCCAGGCTGATGGGAAAGAAATGCTGGAAGAGAAAGATCACGCTGGAGGCCAAGGAACATCGAGACGGTGCAGATGAGAACATGTCTGAGGGGTAATATAACATTCAGAGAAAGATAATTTCACACAGAAAATAGACTCCTTTGCATTTTCTCCTTCTTTTGTGTTTAGGTTTAAGTAAAACCTAACCCGTCATCATGACATCATTGTTATGCCATTTCACCAAAAGATTCAGTCCACGTCTATTTCGGGTTCTTCTGAAAGCTTCATGGTGCACAATTCAAATTTTTAAATGCTTAATTTGAACTCAAACAAAGAGTCAGGATTAAATAATAATCCTGAATGATGTCCTCAAAACTCCGAAAGCCAGAAAGTTACCGCGGCTGTTAAACCCGTAACATAAAAGTCATGCGCATAATCAGACAGAAGCAATTAAACAAGTCAACATCAGAAAGGTGCTTCACAATCATGCCACTCAACTTTAAAGTATTGAGTTGACATTAAAAATGAATGATAAGAGTCTCTTCATCCTCATCTCCTATAGCTGAAATGATCACTAGGGAGGGATCTTTGATAGTTGTGCCTTCGGGCATCTGCCAGCTCATTACGTCCTTACGAGAAATATTGTCACAAATAAATAAGTGATTGGTGCGGTATTGATTTGTTTTGAAATGCATTCCTTTCTCAGGCGCAGTAATTAAAGCTGAGCCTGTGTCAGTCTCCCAGAGTGCACCCTGTTGTGTGCATTTTACTTAGCAAAGTAATGTGGCAGCAGACAGGGACATTATATCATTACAGTGAAGCAAAGTAAAAGGATCATTGCTGATGATTATTAACAGTCATCTTGTCCCAGGTAGTTATAAAGAGCTGCAACTACAATTAGATCTAGTGATTATTAATCCTGTTAAATTCTTAAAATATATTAAATAAAATTCAACAGTCCAACTAACAATACCAAAACAATGATACAAAAAACAATCCTTCAATCGACACATTCAAGAAGCTGAAATCATTTAGACGACAATCTCAGTAAGATTCAATAAAAAGATAGTTACCGATTAAATTCTATTTAGTTTCAGTTCTGATAAATGGCTTTATCATGTCCCATCTTTACTAAACAGGATTCTTGTTTACAAAATGTTTTAAGAATGATCGTACATTGAGTTATGTTTTAATATTTGTACATTTGTCTTAGATATGTCACACAGCCCTCACGTATGAGCTGATAAAGGGACAGCTATGGTCGATGATGCCGGCCCGTTGGTAGGAATTGATTAACATTTATAACCTATTCTTTTTAGACTTGAAGTTCTCATTCTGCCGTGCTCCAGCATATTGCTTCTCCCATGATGATCTCATTATCCGACGATCATATAAAACATTTTGAGCCGGAGACTTTAACCAGTAATGGGATAGACACGAGGCTTTACATCTTGTGGTTTAATTTGTGCTGACCTCCCTAGCCCCTAAACGGTACTTGTTTTCTTACTTTATGGAAAAATCAATAGCCGTCTTGACAGAAAACAGCTCCGGAGAAGAAATAAATGGGAACACCGCGGCACTCTGTCAATCATTTCTCACTTATACAACGCCAATGCTCTTGATTGCTGCTCAGTAGACTGCCACACTGTACTGAGGGCTGAACACTCTAATGGTTTAGCCCTGGCTGAGGTGAAGGATATGAAAAAGTGGCAGCAGTGATGAGGGGTTGACAGTGGTACAACAGCCGTTTTTATAATCCGAGAGTGTATGGTCCATTTCATGTCAGACGCAGGGGCCATTGTGAAAACCTCTTTTGTTGGTCTCCTTTCATTCCATTAACCTTTTTTATTTGGAGTTTGTGGCTCTCCTCAAGGTCATTCCTCTTATGTGCATACTGAGCAGAGCCTTGCCTTCAGCCACCCAAGTGCAAGGGGAGCAGATGTTGGCAGCTCCAGTTGGGCTCCACATCCTTGATTAGACCTGGCCCAGCCTGCCGGCCGTGAGGCCACCTGGCACCCAGGCTGGCGCAGCAAGTAGGCCTCACCTGTGGGTAGTCGCAATCCTGGGCTCAGCCTACGACTCCAGCTGCTAGCGGTGATGTTGACTTCAGCCGTGCCACCAGAAAAAACAAAGCCATTGTGCCTGCTTTTCTCGCACCCGGCTTCATCATGCTGTAATTTATATTTTTAAAAAGTCTATGAGGAGTTTTTTGGTAGCTGTGCACCATTTGCTGAAGTTAATTTTCATAAATCTCTGAGACTAATCCAATTACTGCAGCTCAGGGAGGGTGGGATAACCTTATAATCAGACACCCATGGAAGAGGGCATGGATTTGGGTTGGGGTGGCTTGTTTGAAGAGCCAACAGATCCATTGTTATCAGCGTTATGCCCCCATCCGACTCTGCCTCTGCTTTGTTCCCCTGCAGAATGAGCCCAGCTCAATAAATGGCGGCTAGCCTGTAATCTCTGTGCAAACTGCTCTGCCTCTCCCAGGAGCTGGGGATTATATCCTAATGATTAGTGCTCATCTGGATACTGTGTTTTGCTTCACTTCTTTGGCTTGTGTAGAGACAATAGCGCCATGGGGGGACTTAAGTTCAGTGCTAAAACACTGGGATGCCGTTCTTGTCATTGCCCTTGCCCTTGTGTCACCATGGACACATGGTATTTTATCTAATTAAGACTTATTTGTTTTTATGGAACCTAATCCACAATAGAATAGTTTTTGATCGGGTTAAGTACCAGTTGTGCAAAGCTTTTTGCATTCGGTGTGGTCTGAGCCAACACTGGCATGATATTCTTTGACTTCTATGTGAAGCAGAGCCCAACTTTTCCAAAAATGTTTGTCAACGTTCCTCGACAAAGGTCATTGCTGAAGATAGCAGAGTCTTTTTGGTCCTGAGAAAAATGGGTTTCTCAATAATTCATGACATTAATTAGCCATTACTTAATGGAAACGGTCTCACATTGGCCTTGTGCTGCTCCAAGCGACATCACATTACACCTTTAATACGGATGAATACTTAATGGGAGACTCTAATTAATTGTTTATATCTGTGATTCTTTTTCAAACTTTGCACAAATCCTTCTAATAAGAGGCAGATTTTTCAAATGGAAGAAGACGGCCCGCTGTTGGGAAACAACTCATTGATTGATGGTGGAATAGGATCCACTGAATGAAGCATCAAACCAAAGTAGCAGCATTTGGTTATTGTAGAGCTCATGTCCTCTACTGATGATGGAGTGTTGAGGGCTCCAGATGCCCGCGTGATGTGTCCAGAGGTGGGGTACAGCTGAGCAGAGGCCTGGGGAATCAGTCTGGAGAGACGGCTGAAGGGGTGGGATGGGGGGGTTGGATGGACGGCCGAGGAATGCTCGGCTAGGCCAGACATATTCCAGATTCCCCGGAGAGGCCTGCTCCCTTTCACATCTGCTTCTTGTGGATGCAAGGGGAGATGATGCAGGACCATATGGCCAGGAAGATGTGCAGGCTGGACGGGCGTTTTACTGATGCGGCCGTCACTGGCAGGCGGCTGCAATATGGCAAAGCACCGTATCAGCGCATATCTGACCCTCCAGCCTCTGGTGTAAGCAAGGTCAGCAGAGATGAACGGGGAGCAAAATGCAAGTGGATGAAGAGCATCAGGCTTCCTCCCTTTCATAAAGTAGTTTCAATGTCATTTCAATGGCTGATATTTATGCACACGCTACTTATTTGTGTCATTAAATATCAAAACCTGGCAGCATACGTGATGCTCCTGTGGGACCAGTTTAAAATGGGTTACTTATATATTGTCAATATCAGTAATTTCAGTCAAGTATTTGGGTTTTAAGGAAATCTTATTCAGTCTAAATGATGTATTTCTTGTTCTTAAAGTTGACTGGCTTTTATAAACATGGGTTAATGTAGCTTTTAAATACATTTCCATGTTTTTTTTTTTTAAGTAAGCAACACCCACCAAAAATCTCCTTCTGAGCTCTTGTTCCTCCAACTGTCGTCCCCCTCCGCCCCTCCCTGAACCCCCATGACCTTGGAGCGTCTGGAGGTCGCAGTCCAAGTTGGCCGAGGTGTGATATAGGCAGAGAAACCTGGGGTAGCAGAGGGGGCACAGAGGGTGTGGAGGAAATGTAACAGGGGTTGCCCCGGAGGTGTGGAGAGGAGCAGCAATGGAGCAGTCTAGGCAGTAAGCGGTCACAGCCCACACAGCAGATGTCGGCCAGTTGTTGTGTGTGGAAGCAGCACGTCTGTGGGTCGCTCTGTGTGTGGGGCACACCCAGAGGGAGGGGCGGGCCGGGGAATGTGTTTCACTCTCCTGTCATCCTCCACAACACAGGCCAGATTAGATTGGAGCTGACAGCGGAGGATATTCAATTAGATTGTGCATGTCACTCAGTGGCTTCGATCAGAGTCTCTCCTCATGCCTTTGTGTTTGCGATCGCAACAAGGGAGAACATGGCACGCTCTGTCTTCTTATGCCATCTCCATTTATGTTGACCTATAGTTCCTGACTTCTTCATTATTGTTCTAAATTGATTGTGATATGTTTAATACTGACATTGAGGGGGCATGTATATGTTTGATTTACATTGTTCACTTTTCAGATGCTATAACGTCGTCTGACCTAACAACCCATTAGGTCCGAGATTACAAATCAAGTCATTATTCCTCTTCCTGGAATGTCATTGATATGAGAGACACAGGTCAGTGGCAGTAATTCATGTGATGTTTTTTCTCTTTTCTTTGCAGCGAAACCAGCAGCACCTGCAGCAGTGATCCCGGCCTTTTCACCAACGATGAGGGGAGGCAAGGTATAAAAAAAATGACTTCCAACAGGCAGCGCAGCAGCTTCATCACTTACTGTAACTCCTACTTGTTTGTAAGCAGTGGATGAACCCTTCACCACTGTCTAAAGAAAGATGACGATTTGTCAAGTTTGGACAGTACCCTGCTCCACTCTGTGGGAATGCTGGGACTAAGGAGGGAGGCTTTGCTACAACAGGCTGGTTGCTGGGCACCCAGGCGACTCTAATAAGACGTTGTCATGTCGTGTTAATGAGCGCTGAAGCCTTTGCTAATCTCATTAGCCGCGGTGGGGCCAGTCGGGCTCTGATTTAACAGTTGTCACTACACCTTGACTGTGAGAGGCGCGCTCTTTGCTGACTGACAGGTCTGAGAGGATCCCTCTGTCTGGGGACCGGTGTCGTGTATTGTCTATTGGATTTTAGTTAAAGGAATAATTGACCCTAAAATTTAAATTGTGTCCTTTTTTCCCGGCACAAACACATCAAGTGAAGTTTGCAGGACCAACAAAAACACTTTCAGTTTCATCTATGTTGCTGTTTAATTTTACTGACAGTTTAAAGGTTCATTAGGAGGTCAAAGGTCGATTATTTACCTCCTGTGTTCCACTTTATACCGGTAATCTCACCTTGGTGGTCCTGCCTTGAGTCACATATAGTATTGGTTAATTTTAGCACAATAGTACTAGTTTGATTAACATTTGGGGCAACTGTTACATCTGCTGGTACCAACATAACTCTCCAATGCATCATTTTGCCTGTCCCTGTGTGTAGGTGATGACGAGCAGAGCGACTGGTTCTTTGAGGGTGAATGTGGAGTCGGGTCCGGCGTGGCCAGCCTGCTGCCCAGCTGGGACTCCGACAATCAGCTTTCCCTGGATGATAACCGGCCACCACCTACCTTCCTGCAACCTGCCCGGCCCTCTCAGAGAGGTTATACCTGCTTTTTGTATCCTGTCGACACTCCTGTGGTCTTTCTCAGAAGGAGGAGAGAGCACATTATACTTCTCCTTTAGTCACAACATTTGACTTGGAAAATAAATGTCCTGTTCTGTGCTGTTGCAGGGTGTCACTCACGTTACAAACGCCTGTCTGGCTCTGCTGCGTGTTGCATCCGGAAGGACAGGAGGAGGCTTCCCAGCAAGGTTGAAGCAAACAGAAAATCTCCCTCATCAGTGGTGTTACACTTCCTGACTCTTCCCCGTCTCTTACTGTGTATCTTTGTGTTTGGCAGGGCAACACCACGCCAGCGTTGGTGGAGAGGCTGAGACACTTTTCTCAAGATCGCTACCAGAGAGAGTAAGATATCCTGTTCACAACTCAACAATCTATAACTATTGTGGTAATAAGTCCTCCTTTGTCCATCTTAACTTACAATCCAGTCATTATACTTTCATCATCTCATTTCAGCTTTTGGCTGCCTTCTGTTGGGAAACGAGACCGAAGCCAGGTGTGGTACATATAATGTTTCCAAGCATTAATGTTTAAGGCCACAGTTTGTCAGACTATATTAACTGACTAATATTTTGATTCCTTACATTTTCAGTTGAACCCTTTGTGCCCTCTACCAGTGCGTCCGGTCGGCATGGTGTCAGAGAGCTCTCATCTCAGATGCTCCTCCTCCATCTGCAGAAACAGGTAGGCGATGACATCATTCGTACCGCCGCCTCTTGAGGGTCTATTTCATTACAGCTCGTTATATTGATGAAGAAGACTTGTGCCGACTCACTTCAATGGTTCAACGTGTCTTTACATATTACTAAAGGAGGGTAACACACACCTGAATGCTTGTGTGTGTGTGGGCCTTCACTGCAATTGAGGCCTGTATCATTGTGAAAGTGACTGAATTCAATCATTGGTTGAAA
>CAAKHC010014638.1:4516-36663 GCA_901007825.1 Macroramphosus scolopax | reverse complement strand
GGTGCGCAGCAGATCAGGAGAAGCTGGTGCAGCTTTCTGTTTAGAAAGAGATACGACTGGATGGGAGAGTGAAGTGTGGCAGCTTCCTAATTCAAAAACCATGTTTATGTTGCTGTCAGCTTTCTTTCTTCTGAATTGTCCCCGACAGGCCAGATTCTCCTACCTACACATGAAGTACCTGTTCTTCTCCTGGCTGGCCGTGTTCGTGGGGAGCTGGATCGTGTACGTGGAGTACTCCTCCTACACGGAGCTGTGTCGTGGGCACGACTGCAAAAACTCAATAGTGGGTTGTTGTTCTTTCCTCTAAGAGGATGTTAGCATCAACTGATAATGCTGATTCAACCATTGAATCATTCTGTGCAGCTCACCCAGTGTGCTCATTGTTTTCAGTGTGATAAATACAGAAGAGGAGTAATTGATGGCTCAGCCTGCAGCAGCCTGTGTGAGAAGGACACGCTGTACCTGGGGAAGTGCTTCACCGCCAAGCCCAACAGACAGGTGAGTGTTGTTTCATCAAACGGCCGGCTGGTAGAAATCCTGTCTTACATGTTGCCGTGATTATCGTAGGTTTACTCGGGGAGCTGGGGAGACCTGGAAGGGGTCATCAAATGCCAAATGGAGGAGGCTCCTCATTATGATTTGGGAACTGAGATGGAGCACAGGAAGGAGGCTGTGGCCTTCAACAAACCCACAAAGGGGACCTCTGTGGAGAAGTTCAGAGAGATGATCTTCAACAACCTGAAGGTCAGGAAGAGTGAACAAAATGTCCAAAACTGAATTATATGATTAAGTTCATCTTCATACTGTCTTTACAGGCCAAAGTGGGGGATGATCATGCCAACCTTGCAGACCTGGCAACCCGAGTACTGTCAATAGCTGATGCCAATAAGGACGGCCATATCTCCCTCCCAGAGGCCCGCTCCGCGTGGGCTCTGCTGCAGCTCAATGAGTTCCTCCTGGCATTAGTTCTGCAGGACAGGGAGCACACGCCAAAGCTCCTGGGGTTCTGTGGAGACCTGTATGTGATGGAGAAGGTGCCGTATTCTCCTCTGTATGGCATCAGTCTACCCTGGGTCATCGAGGTCTGGATTCCTGCGGGTCTCCGCCGCAGCATGGACCAGTGGTTCACCCCCTCCTGGCCACACAAGGCCAAGATCTCCATCGGACTGCTAGAACTGGTTGAGGATGTTTTCCACGGCACGTTTGGCAGCTTCCTCATGTGCGATGTGAGCACAGACCGTTTTGGCTACAATGAGAAGCATGACTTGAAGGTGCTAGATGCCCGTTACATCGTTCCTGAAGCAATCTTCCAAGAAGAGATAAGGCAGCAGCACTGTGATGGGGACGAGGATTGTCTCTACGGGGCTGATTGCCTCACTTCCTGCGACCTCACCAAGCACCGCTGCACGCCCGAAGTCACCAGGCCAAACTTAGCCAAGGCCTGTGACACACTTAAGGACTATATTCTGAGGGGAGCACCATCTGACGTGCGTGAGGAGCTCGAGAAGCAGCTGTATGCCTGCATTGCACTGAGAGGCTCTGCGGAGCAGACGGAGATTGAACACTCACTAATCCTGAATAATCTCAAGACTTTGCTATGGAAGAAGATTTCTCACACAAAAGATTCCTAACAAAATAAGCAGAATTTGCAGAGGCACAAAGCACAATCTGTCCCTTCAGGGTGGCCAGGAAACTGTAATTGCCCTGGAGGAGAATAAATAATGCAGAGATCTTCCTTCTATTCATCTTTACATGTATCGACATTTTATCTTGAAGTCGTTCGTTTGACAACGTAGATGTTTCATATTAAATCATGTGAACATTTTTCATGGACTGATGGTTCTGAAGTTTTGACCAAATAATGCAGCTACATGACATCAACAATACTCTGCGTGAAGGAGATTATTTATTGAGGCTTCTGGAATGTTGTTCTATTCCTCCACAAGAGACGTTCAGAGCGACCGGCGTTCAGAGTCGGGCGGTCCAGAACGTCTCACAGATGAGAACAGGGATGTTTTCAGCTTCCAGAAACTGTGAAAAACCCAGCGACATGAGGTCGAGTGATGTCATGCTAGAACGACATGTTGATGGACGAAGGGCACAACATTGACCATGCGGACAATATTCATATTAGGAAAGCACTCACTAACACAGCAGACTGGGGTCAGGTCAGGACCTGTGTGGGGATGACGGGCCTGTAATCTGCTTCCCTCAGGTGGATGTCAACTATCTACAGCTCATCACACACACTTCCTCTGCTCTGAGTAGCTGGTTTTAAGCGGTCATGCAGCCAGATGTTCCCATCCTGAACCAGAGTTGTGTATTGTTCTTTGAGGGCATGTGGTCAAACATCTGGGGGCCAAACAGCTGGAACCAACTTCTAAGGTGCCTGATTGTTGAGTATTGAGAGCTGCAGTTTGCAACATGCCACCGTCCCTCCCACTGCTGACTTGTGGCATGAATGGCACTGATGTGACAGGACTTGGGGTGACCTTTTGACCCCTCAATTAGAAACACCCTCATCTTGTCAGAGGTAAGTTCACTACGAGTGAAACCATCTTGAACTCTGCAGTATTACCATCAAACATGGCCGAAAAATGAAACTTCTATTTATATTTTGTGTATAATTAGTGTTCATTTCATTTCATTACAGTTATATCCAGAAAATGATCAGTCTGTTAAGTTAACTAACCTGAAAATGAAAGATTTCACGAGGCCTTACAATGATACATGAAGAAAAACATAAGCACACAAGGTTTCCCTCTTTCGATAAGATTTATTAGAACAAAATTTCTGCATAGGAACGGACGCCTCAATCGTCTTCCTCCTTCTCCTGAGCCCGGAGGAAGCTGGCCTTCTTCTGGGCAACACGGTCTTTCCTCTGGGCCAGGGACAGCTTGGCACGGTTCCACCTGGGTCACAAGGACAAGTCCAATTAATGTTATTATGTCGTTGTAGGAAATTGAACTGGTGATCAGACTTTACAATTTTGTACCTTCCGGGAGTTTCGTGTCAACTTTGTTTAGAACGTTGTTGTATAACTCGCAGAATATAAACTGTACACTCAATTTTGCTATTTAAGTTTTAGACTTTGAGTCCTTAGAACCAAAATAAAAATGTATAACCATTTGACTGTCTTACCTCTTCTTCTTGACTTCTTTTTGGGGCTTCTTTTCGTGGACTGGGTTCTCACGGATGGTAGCATGAGCCTTTTTGTACATTCCCTCAATCTGAAACAAGAAATCAATACGAACTACATGAATTACACGTTTCCTGGTTTGACTCATCTTCCTCGCAGAATACAGTTTAGAATTTGTGTTAATTATATTTCACATCAAAGTAAATTAAAGTGAACAGTGGACTTGTCGTACGTCACACCCACGTCCACAACACGGGGGCTGGATGACACCAGCCTGCTATGATGCTCAATCTGACAGTAAATCTTCAAAGACTTTGTGTTCACAGAAGATGAACAGCCACTGCAGCTCCAGTCCAAACCCACAAAACCCACAAAAGCCCATTTGTGCACACAAAGATCAGAACTGTTGTTAATCAAAGTGGATTCCTACGACTGATCAATATTTGTAAACCTGGTCAACAATTACATCTGCTGACGTGTAATATACACGACGTCATTCTGATGCCTTAAAGTATTTAAATAAAACATCTGACAAGTTAAACCAAACTTGGTGTCAAACAGATTATGTTTAAGCCCTAAATTCAAAGTATTGATTACTTATTGGAAAGAGACACTTCCCAATTCTGCATGGGTCTGCAGGTTAATTAAACCTGTGGCAACGAGGACTTGGACATGAAGAGGCATCTATAAAAGAGTCAGGGTGGTGTTCCGTCTGCACCGGGACCCTCTGATCTCATGAGAACTAATGTCCATGTACGATATTGGACACTAATGACAGTAATTATATCTAATAGTTAGAAGCTCTTAGGTTATGAGGCTTTAAATTCACTCACAAACTCATCAACATTAAGCATGTCAAAGGGTTCCATATAACCGCTGACTGTGTATGAGGTAATGCAGAGGCAGGTCGACAGTGATGAAGAGGACTTGCCGATTCAGGGGTGACTCCGTTCTTGATGAAGCGGGAGAACTGCTTCTTGTAAGCGTCTTCATCCTCCTCCATCAAGTAGCTCATGTATTCGGACACGTTGATGCCCATGATGTGCTTGCGGTGGACCTCAGCATTGAACTCCTTGCTCTCTGTGTCATAACCGGGGAAGCGCTTGGTGCTGCGGGGGCGGGACAAAGAAAGGAGGTAAATTCCAAAGTTCACTGCATCAGCCAACCTCATGAAACCTCCAGACATATTGTAGACAACGACCACGCTGCATTAAAGCCCATCTCTTATTACGCACAACAACAATTTCCAAAACATTCGACTGAACAGGCTTTTACTTTGTTCTCGTCACCTCGTACTGACTTTAAGCTCCTCTCTCATGAAAGCTCTACACAAGAGCTGTGAAGACATTAAACCCAACCGAGCTGAAAGATGACGGCCATGTGAGGTAGATGGATTACACAGTGAATGAAATATGCTGCTGTATTCAGGCACTCGGATTTAAAACACTGGTACAATCAGAACTGCTGGAAATTGAACCTGCTCATTGGAACCAAACTGTCACTTCAATTTGAGGTGTCGAGTAACAACTGAAATCATGTATTTAGTATTCTTCCTGCCTGTTCTTCACTGTGCACTCTGACTAAATTTGATTGCATCAGTAACATTAGTCGACACACCAGATCTTTGTTTGCCATGTGCAGTCCGACTTGATGCAGGGACCCATTGATGTCGTATCTAGGCCACTTCAACCCGACAAGTTGACAGCCGACAGGTGACTGATAACTCTCCCAGATAGTCTGAGACTGCAGTCAGTGCTGTGCCGTCCATCCGTTCAGTACCAAATGTATATTAGATTGTAGACAAATGCCAGGCTGTCAGCCCGTTATACACATACATGTTTTACAGCTAAAGTCTGAATAATTTCACTAGAGGAGGATTTAGACTGCTAAAAGAAGCTCTACAAAGACAATCAACTCAATCAATGTTCCACATTTGATGAGACAGCCTTTAAATATATTTACATCATGTATATGTAATGTGACCTGTTCGTTCCCAGTGAGTTCAATCATCAGTGCCAGCGACGTCACTTAATGAGTTCATCTTAGAAAGAGTGTCACTTCATCAGCTAGACAGAAATGTCATGTTAGGAATGGATTTGAGTTCTGTTTTATAAACCTTTCTAAACAATAGACATGCTAACATGTAATAGTCTGTAAAAAGACAGGTGTTTTCCAGTAATTAAGGCTCTCAGTTGTTTGTAATGAGAAACCCCAGTTGCTTTGTAGAAGGTTTAATGTCCGTTAGGCATGGCAGTGAGCCACGACTGTGCAGGATGCACAAACCTCATGTTTAATCACTAAACAGGTGGGTGGCTGAGATCAAAAGTGGAGTTCAACATGGCTGTTTTCTGAGGCCATGATTACTGATGTATTAATGTGGTGCTGGCTACTACTTGCGGGTCAGAACGTTCACATGTTGACTGGTGTCACATGACCTCTAGTGCTTTTCATAGCAAGACATCTCAAAAAGTCTTCCAAGATAAAAAAAGCACCACACTGACAAATCCTTTGTCTTTTAATGTTAACGCTCTGAGGTTTTTACAGCACACCTAATTTATCCAGGGTGTCACTCAGACTTCAGTCCCACCCACACATAGCCCAGCAGAGCACTTGCATATCTCAACCTGTTCATATGCTGTTACCTGTGTGGGATGCTCAGGCCTCCATCCACAGCCCCCTTCAGGGCTCCGAACACTTTGTTGCCTGTGGTGGTTCTAGCAAGTCCAGCGTCCAGGTAGCAGGAGAAAGCGCCGGGCTTACCGTCAATGCTCTCCACATTGAACTCATCACCGGTCACCTCCACCTGGCCTTCGTACACCTCATGCAGGCCAAACTTGTGCAGAAGCTGAGGACAGAACATTGCAATGGTCAGGAAATAAAACTGGACATCTGGCAACAAATCACTTCTGATCTACACCACATTTGCAACCTGCCATATGTTTAACGATTATTCTACCACATTTCTTTTTGGGGTACAAAAGAACCAGATTCCCATCCCTTACCCCGGCCACACATACAACTCACTAGATATTTTTACGTCAGTTATATATAATAGATATACATACTCTGCGGGCTACCAGCAGACCAGTGCAGTAAGCTGCTGCGTAGTTCGTCAAGCCCACTGTCACGCCATATTTTGGCAGCTCATGTGAATAAGCAGCACACACGATCATGTCTCCCTCAATCTTGGCATAGGCGATCTGCAACAATCACAAGACGACAATGTAACACAAGACAAGTGGAACAACTTAAGTTTGAAAGATTACAAATACAGAAAGGTAAGACAGCAGGGTTAGGTCACTTTAGATGGAAACTGAGCTGTGCTCACCTGGCAGACGATGTCCCGGTTAGAGAAACGGACAATCATACGGTACTTGGGGGTGTTGTACTTGTTCTTATCCTGGATGACCAGGCGCTTACGGGCAAAGAAGTCAGTCTTTCCCTCTGGAAGGAACAAAGTTGCACATTTAAACCTTCAAGCATGTAGTCTTTTACATTTAAAGGAATGTTACCACAGCTGAGTGGCTCACCTCTCCTCCTCCTGAATTTGACCTGGTACCTCTTGAAGTAGGCCTTATTCTTCACCACTTTAACAAAACCCTGCAAGAGGACATGCATGGACTCAGCATTAGGACTCAACATACAGTTATGACAAAGCCAACTTCACCTTACTTGTCAACGTCGATGAATTATTTTAATAGCTGCCACCGGGTGCTAGCATTAGCAAGTGAATGGGAATAAATGACGGGAGCTAGCAGCTGCTAAATGTGGCTAGCAAACAGGCTAATGCTGACTTGTAATACTTTGTAATTAAGGGGACGAGCAGGTATAAACACAGTTGTCACTTTCTCCTGAAAGTATCACAGCAAAGCGTTGAACAGGCAACAGGAAGCATTGACAGGGTTCAGACAGCCACCGGGCCACGTTTAAGCTGACCGGGGTAACTATTAGCAGGACTGAATCTATGTTCATCACACAAACAGATGCATGTTTTCAGACAACTGACACCTCAGAGTGATAGATGTATGTCTTAGGTGTGCATGTAGGCACGTATTGGGAGGAATTACAAACCATTTTGCAGTCTTTTAGTCTCCTTATGAAGGAGCCCGGAGCCAAAGACTGGGGCTTGACTCCGCTGCACTGGAAAAAGGAAGGAGGACGTGCGCATGCTCCGTAAATAGCGTGTAACAGGATGAGACGCCATGCTGTAGAGATTTCACCACGCTGCCCCCTAGCGGGGCGGGGCGGCAAAGCACCTATACAGCAAACCCAAAAATACAGAGGAAAAGAGTTCAATCAATGTTTTTGAGTATGGATATGATGACATGATCTGTTCCACCAAGACTGTAACTATAATATATGTTCAAATTCCTCCCCAATGTATTGATATAAACATATATACAGAAACATGTGTGCTATGCTATGATGGGCAACCACACCCAGCGTTCAAAATAATCATTAGCAAATGTACTCATCAATATAAAGAATTCCCACTATTACTATTAACTTTGACAAAGTTCAGATCATTAAATGACAGTTGTGAGACTGTGTCAATAACAACAATTCACTTCAGCCAGAACATGCAGGAACAGGTCACGTCAACATCAATACATCATTTATTTTTCCTGAACTGTAATTTTAGAAATGAATCAATTTTGCTGAAGAGAAACAAACTTTTTTGTGTGAAAACAATACGATTTTTCCCCCCTGTTGATTCTCTGGCTATGGTCTTGTGTTAGACATTGGTCAACACCAACCTTATTAAAGCAGCAAATTGGGGAATAACTATTTTTTTCACCAGTAGAGTTAAGATGCTCGTTCACTCTGTGCTGAGGAGCAGTCAATCTGTCGCGTCAGATTCATGTTTGCCCATTGTCTTACTGGGAATTTTTACGCTGTTGTTTTTCGTTACTTTGACAACCGTCTGTCCATTGTCTCTTAAAGCAGAACTTTAAACTGACCCCTCTCATTCTGGATATTCTAATATATTTTCTCATGAAAACTATTCAAACCCATTTCTCACAAAGGGACAGAGTTTTTCTCTGGACAACCAACTGTCCTTCAAATGTCAAAAAGCAGGAAATAGTTCTACTTCCATAGAAGAGGTTATATATCCAACATAAAAAAAACAAGTACAGTCTGCTTGGCATTTAAATGTTTTTTTAGACTATGAAAACACTGTCTGATCTTTTCTGCATTTGATCGTCATGCATAGAACATCAAACCTCGTGGGTAACCTCGAATTAAAATAAAAATATCAGGTACAGAACTTTGGGACCTCATGTACAAATATACACACACATACACAGGCTGAATCCAACCATATGAATGTCAGTACAGCAACAGCACTGTAGCGGAGAATGAAGTAGCACAGCAATCACAACGTTAATAACTCAACTGAGTGAAACTATTAGGGGCCATGGCCTGGAACACAACCTACCCCCGTAAATATAAAAATTCCACAATGAGTTCCATACAGGTATAATCATATAATCATTAATCTCACAACCCCACAGGAGATATTACAACATTCATGATGGCTCTGCTCCAGTTTTGCAAGCCATCGCCCCAAAAGGCAATTACATCAATTACAACTGTGCTTTTTCTGAGTCAGTGAAAGGTGTGACTGCTCCTCCTCCTTCAACTCCTGCTGCCTTTGTGTTATCAGTTGGTTATACAACTGACACTCATATCTCATTAGTAATCTACACTCAAGGCTTTTTACCTCTACTACCTTTTTCACAGCAACTGATGATTATCTCCTCACTCTTCTTTATGTTGCTTTCGACTAACTACTGGTAACACGCCTCCTCTTACAAAAGTTCTTGTCCATTCTACTGCTCCTCTTTTAACAGCTTCTCAACAGCTCATTTATTACAATAAATAACTGATTGACAATCTACACAGACTTTCATATGTAGCTGAACTTCGGAGTGTTGGAACAAGTAATTATCATTCATCATTGTCCTAATAAGATCTTTGTGATTGTCACATCTGGCCGTGCATGCAGAAGGTTTGATCACCAACGTTTGAAGATATTATCTTCCTCCGAGTCTTCTGACGTCACCAAAATACAAAGGAAGTGAGAGAAGTTTCACATGTGGTGTTCACAACATGCAAAACAATACTGATGACCCGCTACTGAGATAATGTGCAAGGTGCACTGACTATAGAGATAAAGATGTAAAGATGGAAGATGTATTATAATGAATTAGATTTTTTCTAAAAGTGAAAGTGCTGCTGTGTTTTTCAAATATAATATTTCATTGATGTAATGCAGCTAAATTGTGTCAGTGTACGAGATCCTGGGAGGCCTCTGCAAATTAAATCAAAACTGGTTATATGTAATATACTATATATTTTGCAGACGTAATATGGAAGTCACATTATATATCTTGTATAAATGCAGGATAATTCCTTTACTTACAGCGCACCCAACACACACAGATCATCACAGTGGATTCATTCCTAAAAAGCCACTCTTTCTAGTGGTAGTATAATAGATAATACTGAGAATGTTTATTTCCCTGTCAGTTCAGCTTTTAACAACATATCTCTGACAGACTGAGCTGGGATTAACTTGACAATGTTCTGAGGTGTAGCTGACAACGTCAGCTGCTTTTAGCTACTTCTTATGAGCAGAGGAGTGTCAACCAACCAACAAAAGATATGCGTCAGTGCTCTCATGTAAAACCTGAAAAGTGGGTTTTATGACTGTTGGTATGTGAATCAAGGCTGTCGGCTTTGTTGTATTTTCATCAGAGCATTTTTGCTCTGATGTGGTGAGTTCATCAAGAGTTTTGTTTGACTCCTCTCAGCTAGTTAACCGCTGGGTTAAAGCTGCTTCTAGTCAGTTTCTAGTGGTTAACCAAATATATAGTTACACGTGTCATTGGGTTAACAGATTATTTGTGAGGACGACCTACAGAGTAAGCATAAAGTTTTACTCAAACTTAACAGTATTTTCTGTTTCTGCAATGAGGACAACATGCCTTAACTGAAAGAGCTGCCGGTAGTTGTTAGACGTTAGTGTTGAAACTCCAGTCAACTCCAACAGAAGTCATTTTTTCTCCCAGCTATGAACTTCATCAGGTAAGAAATTTGGCTTGTCAGATACAGATTGGATATAACTACACATGTGATTCTTTGACTTTGGGAACACAAAAAAGATGGTACATAGAACCTTTTTAACAACTTTATTGTTATATTACTTGTCATTTTGACGCGAAGTGAGTCGATATCTGATCATATCTGTGGTGAAAGAGTGAATAGGTTACATTAAACTGATTTCTTGTCTTGACCTCATTATCTGAGAGTATCACTGACCCTTTACATGTTGTACAGGGATGCATACAGAATTTAAAGATTAGTTAAATTAACTGATTAAATGAGTAAATAAACAAATCCCTGAAGGTCTCTGCTTCTCTGATTCTTTAAAATTCTATTTTTCACAAGTTGAACACTGCTAACACTTGATGACACCATAGTCATATTCACGTGAGCCTTTTTGATGTATGTATTAGTTCATTTAACTATCAGTAGGCTGAATATGCTTTTACGTATTTGCTTAAAGTCTAAATTTACCAAATCGGGTTTATAGGGATAGTGTTAAATACAGCTATCTATTACTGAGGAGTTGGTAACACAAGTAGTAATTTGATACATGTAAAGGTGAGTTGACTAAATATTACGGTATTTCTATTCACCATCTCCTTTTTTTCACCAGACTTCATTAGGACGTATTTCCTGCTTCTTAATGGAAATACGTTAACGCGGTACATGTCTCAAACGTGCAGTTACTCATTACAAACACCAGGTGATAGTGTTGTTCAAGGTAGGAGCTGGACGCGCATGCGCTGTGAGATGTAAACACTTGGTAGGCCGCCGCAGTCTGTCCGAGCCGCTTTGCAGACATTAGTGTACACGTATTACGGCTGCATGGGCTGGACCCGAGTCAATGGGAACTAGCTAACGTGAACTTAACGCTGGCTAACGGCAGCCGAACTTGGAAAATATAGCTAATGTATCGAAAAAAGTGTCTGAAAACCTGTCTTTTCTACTTAATAGTAGGCCAATAGTTTCGTGCATGGGAAGCAGACGAAGTTTACTGCGACTTCTCAAAATCGCTTCAAGGTAAAGATGTTCTTGCTTTATGTTTCGGGCTGTGTCTAATTCCTGGAAGTGTCTCTAAGTCTGTTAAAAAATCATCTGTGTCACTTTATCTGTTAAAGTGAATTCTGTTGCAGTACATCCAAGCTTTGGACGGTATCAGTTATTAGCGCAAACATTTGGTTAGTTTTTTTTTTTAAACATTTGTCAGCGTTGTAACTTGTGTTGAAGACTTTACTGTAAATGGCTCCAACTATTACCTGAAACCAAAACAGTACGTTATAATAAACAAACTTTTTTTCCCGCTTCGTAATACTGAAACAACTTCTTTAGTCGTGTAACCGTGGTGAAGTCTCTTCGAGTTAAAGCTTCATGTTATGTTCGAAGTTCACTGCATGTTATTGCAGTTGATGCCTTTAGATCTCCATTTCAGCCTCACAACACCAGCGAGCCATAAAAGGAGCAGTAGCATCTCTCTGTAAAGCTCCTGGCTTCTGTTCGCCGCCTGTAAAGAGATAAAGTTATTGATCTGTGATGATGTGCAGCCAAAGGAAGCGATTTAAACCGCTCAGCAGTGGCTGTGTTAAAGTCAAAGTGCCGAGGAAAGTCTCTGTGAGCTGATCGACTGGAGGACAAACTCCCTTTAAAGCTGATGAAAGTTATTCTTTCTGAGCTGATAGGATAATGAATAGACAATAAAGCAGGTGGTTATGACTTCATATACTGTATCCGTTCCTCCAATACACATTGGAGACAGGAAACCAACATCAACCGTTGTTTTTAATGCACACTTCTTTTTTTTGAGATGCTGAGGGGCGGTAAGTTCCTGTTTTTTGCATGCCATATGTTTTTAAATTATCACATTTAAAAAAGGGAGAAGGTTTGTGCAGAGAAATGGTGAAGCAACAGTTGGGCGACTTTAATGAGCTGCGACTGTTAAGCTAAGTCAGTTCAAATGATGTGTTATACCACACACGGACATGCTACATTAGATGGACAAAATATCCAGTATGATGGAACTTGTAGCCTTAGGTTACAATATAGTGATGCAAAGTTTATTTGACTGGTCTACTTGACTTTGATCAAATAAATGTTACTTTTCATTATTGTTTGCACATATCATCCAAATCACTTCTTTGTCTTTGTCAGAGACCTTGTCATCCACCTCTGCTATCGAAAGCCTAAACTATCCATATATCATTGTATTATGAATAAAATCACAACGACTTTCCTTGCAGTAAAAGTTCACTTCATAACATTCACAAAGGCTCCGTCCCGTTGTCCTGGAACTTGTGGGGCCTAAATGAAATACAGCCACCTTTGATATTGCTATATGGAAAAAGAAAAAGATTTTGTGGAAAGATCTTTGTTAGATTTTTTTTTTTTTTTTTTACCAAAACGTTGCCAGATATTTAGTTGATGATGGAAGTTGCTGTAAATGAATATATTGATAAGTATGATGACCTATATATTTAGGAGCAGGGATCTATGGCGTTCTGTGGACGGCCGTTTGCCCGTCACCTACAGTATGTTGATAATGAAGACGACACACATTAACAAAACTCCTTTAACTGCTCTTTAGATTGACTATAGCTGGCTATACTTTAAGGCTTTGTGAACCAAATGTGGAATATCAGCCAGCCGTCGGCGCTCATTATGTGGCCGCATAAAGAATAGTCTTCAGCAGGAGCATTGAAATGCTGATTACAGTCAGTCGACTGGGAGATTCTGAGCTCCCCCCTGTGAGTGAAGAAGAAGGCTATAATGCCTCAGTATGAGTCTGTTATTGTTAGTCAGGCCTGTGTTTTAATACCCTCACACAGCCCATGGACGGTATGTTTCCCTGAAGATGTCCGTGCACTCCTGCTGGGCCAGACACTTTTGTACTAGTTACAGGAAGAAGGCAAGTGAGCTAGAGAAAGAAAAGATAAATTACTAGTATTTTACCGCTCAGACGGCAGCTGTGAAAACAGTTTTAACTGGCTTTTGTAGCTCAACATTTGTCCTGACTTCAAAGTTGTCATCCTACTGCTTGTCTGGTTTGTCATACTGTATTATACGTATTTGTTGGGTGCTGTGCGTTTTGAATTTGGAAGAAAGTGGGTGGGTGCAGAAGCGTTTTTAGGTTCTTTCTCATTTCCTCAATTGTCTTGAAGTTGTTTCACTGAGGTTTTCGTGCCTCGCTGTGGGTTTCATTAGCTATGCACACTGCATCTCAGGGCCCCTTTCAGTTCTTTGGCAAACAAAAAGCAGAAACCATCTGAGTATCCAGGATTTCTAGGGAAGCCTCGCTTCAGTTCACTGGGCTTGCTAAAAGGAATGTCTGCTAAGGCCACCTGGACATTGGCTTCGCTCAGAGCGAGTGTCTGTCCTGACAGAGCTGATTACATTTTAGTCCTGATTATAACCTGCTCTTTAAACAGAACAGGTCACTTCTGGTCTGGTTGAACAGAGATGCAATAATGAGCCTGATCCTTTATTGACATTCCTCTAATATGCAATAATTAAAGGAATGTAATGAGTGAAGTGCCGTCAAGTATAATTGGATTAATGTGGCTGGAAGGAAGATTAGATGCTGGGGTGTTGTTCAGGTGAGTGTAGTCACTGTACGACTCTGAGGTCTCAATAATATAAAGATGTTAATGGATCGATTACGTGGATGATATTGTTTTCTGCTGTTGGAAAATGTGCTGATGAACATCTGAGTCTGACGTTAGGTTTCCTGGCTGTGTGCAGGAGAGGACGCGTCTGTTACAGGTGCGGAACCTGTTATTTGTCTTAACGTCAGTCTCAGAGAGGAAAGGCAAGATGGACTTATATTGTACTTGTATTGTTTATATGGGAAATAGTATATAATGTGTGAGTCCTCCCATATCCACATCACAGCATACATAATATCAATAATTTACCATTATACTGTTTAATTATACAAGTCGATGTGTGACACCGTGTTCACTTGTCAGCTGCCTTTTCAAAGACTGCTAGAAATAACTTTTCTCGAAGTGTATAAGTGGGATGTTATGATCTTGAAATTCTCCTGTCGGTTAATAAATGTGTTCTTGGAAACATCGCACTATATATGATGAATGTAAAGCGTATTTAACGTGTGTAGAGTTCATGTTTTTGATATTGAGCCTTAAATTTGACACTTTAATGAAAACAATGTTTATAAGTTTGCTTTATATTTAAGCTATTAAATAATTCAAAACAAGACCATCGATTATGACGCTGGCTTACTGCCTCTCAACAACTCACACAACACGTGTTCATCTCAAATTATTTACTCTGGTTGAACACGTCTGCTCCAGAAAAACACACTGATGTCAACTCTTTTTAGATGATTTAACTTTACCACAGCTGAGATCACCTGTCTCAATCTGTCGCAGACGTGTCGATGGCTGAGAACATGTCCGTCCTCTTAACTCTTACTGGCGGTCAACTGTACACAAGGGATCTCTGAATGACGGCTTCTCAATCGTATGGGGAGACGTCACGTCTTTGCAGATATAATTAGTTGCTCCATCGTTCCGCACTGATCTTGACCCTTTGCGTGAACACGTCACGGCTGGCGGCTGTCAACGGGGTCCTTGCCAAGTTATTTAACGGTGAATACTCTGCTGATGCTTCGAACCAACTAACATCAGCAGCGCTGACTGAGACAAGCCGACTATTATACATCTTAAAGAATTAACAAACTCTCTGCCTTGTCACTTGTCTCACTTGGTATATTGAACGTGAAATGATTGATGAAGCGAATCTTAAAAGTTGTTGAATTTGTGTTCTTCAACCTGTTTTGCACTTTTGATATTGGATGTCCTGTTTTCATGCTGGAGGGTTGCAGCCGCCCTGCGGGGTCGACAGGATGGTTAGTTCTTGGGTCAGATCAAGGTCAGGATGTCGTATGGAAAGACGCGTTTGATTCATATACTTTGTGTTTGGGAACAGACGTGGTGCAGGCGATGCCCAGCAACCCTTCTACCTCTGTTGTGTGGTAACAGCAGAGTCACCTGGTGTGTCTGGCTGTGTGCAGGAGAGGAAATGAGCTTAGCTAACTGACTGTAGCACATTCCTATTACCACATTTACCACATGTCTCAACAACAAGACAACTCCGTCTACATAGATTATGACTCTTCGTCTTCAACAGAATTATAGTCTGCATGATTAGTTTTCTGCGTAGCAGCTACCAAACAACTACTTTATGGTTTATCAGGTGTGAGATGACATTCCGACAAATTTTTGCTGAGCATAGAGGTGAACTTCCTGTTACTAAAAGAAGTCGTATCTTTGACGGAGCACTTTGACCCCTCCTGACGGTGTGATAAGCATATGACTGCAGGGCATTGTGCTAAGAAACCACTTGAAGGTTCAGGGGAGTGGATTACTTTAGGGAAATTCAGTTAATGCTTTGTCTTGGTTCTTAACGAATGTAACACATCGGATATCCCATCGAGCATGTTGCAGCTGAAGCCCGGGAGGTAGCAGGTGGGAACGTCTGTTTGTTTGATGGTTGATGATATTAGATCGTCTGTTTCAGACAGTTTATCATGAAGTAGAATGCCAGTTAACACCAGTAGGTTAAACCAGTGGAGGACAACCCACAGGGATCCATCGTCTTCTGATGTTCACTTTATCTGTGCTAACTGTTTGTTTCTTTATATTTTGCCTTCCTGGCTTTTAGTAGTCACGTTTTTTTAAGAATGTATTGTCTCTGTGAAGCACTTTGCACCCTGTTGATAAGTGCTCTATAAATAAAGATGATTATTATTATGTGTGATAATTAAAGGTTACAGGCAAAGAAATAAATCACAAAAGAATTTCATAAGAACCCTGCTGAGATCTTCTGTTTTTACATAACTACTGGTTGTCAGTCGATCTGTTCTCAACAAAACATTTCAAGGTGTTATTGTCGTGTCTGGAAGAGTCAAATTCATTTGACAAAGCTGACTGAAGAGATGTCAGCAGCTTCATTGATTCTACTTGTGTCACTAACCAGACTGATACTGTAGAACTAAATACGACGTTAAGATACGATGTTTAAAGCTACATGATGAGAATGGTGGAACTTTACGTTGACATTTTGAAAAGGAAAGAAATGAAGAAGTTGTATATTCCACGTTAGTTGTTGCCATGGTTACAGGCCTTGAATGCTTCCTTTAGTACTATGATGTCAGTAATGAATCAAGAGTTGTTCCTCTTCCGTCCCTCGCAGGTGGCGACAGACAAAGTTGCTGGTAAGCTGAGTTCTACTCTCTCATGGGTGAAGAACTCTGTGTCCCACACGGTCAGTCAGATGGCTAGCCAGGTCGCCACGCCCACATCCCTTCAGACCACCGCTACCTCCTCCTCTACGTCTCTGTCCTCACCTGCCCTCTCACCGTCCTCCCCGGCGAAGCTAAGTCCGGATGAAGTGGAGCTGCTTGCCAAGCTTGAAGAGCAGAACAGGTAAGCCACCGTTCTCCAAACCTCTCCTCCAGGCCAACTTCAGCTTCAGCTTTGATTTCAGCTTGCAGGGTTGAGGGAAGACTTCATACTATAGACAACTACAACATTGAGAGTTGCTTGTCGTCACCTCCTCAAGGAGATTCTGTTTTACCGGCGTTGGTTTATTTGTCCGTCTCGCAGTCACGGAAGAACCCAATATATTTAGGAGAAAAACATTAAACTTTCTTTACATGGGCCTCTGTGGGAGCTCTGCACTCTAGAGTTAAATTATAGTTTGGTTTTCTTCCATTGATCATCATGCCAGAAGGTAACTCATGGAAAGTTCGTCTTGCTGATAGGCAATAAATTAATGTCCACATTCCAGGGTCGGATAAAATATCGAGACTTCATAAGCAAAAATAGATGAAGATACGGACAGGAGAGGGGGGTGAAACAACAAATCAGAGGTTAAGGTTTGGGTCCGCTTCTGCAACAGCAGTGAGTAGAAAAAAAGACTTGAGAAAGGCTGCAAGAACTTTCTTCAACTACACTGATAACACAACAAACATGCAGCGCCACGTCGTTCCTCATCATCCTGATCTCATGGAGATGTGCTAATGCTAGCACAACTGTTAATCAGTCTACAATTAATACCATATTTCAGGAAGAGCTTCCTTTTTATAACTGCGTCTCTGGCTGGGGGTGTTTACCTGCACAGGCTTGCATAAAGCAATGTAGTTATGTAGGTTAAGGAATGTGTGTGGGAATGTACTCTGGTAAATGTATGATTTGGACTCAGATAAAAAAAGAAGAGAATCATAACCTGCTGTCTGTCCAACTACTTGAGATATATCCAACAGTTGTCACTTGATCACCCCCAGCATGAACAAGCTGAACCTTGTTCTCTTTGAAGTCCTCACCAACAAGTGGTCGGACGTTCTAAACCAGGTGACATGAGGGACAACAGCTTGACCTCAGTGACCCAGTTCAACCCTTTACGCCCTGAATGTGAGTCCAGAGGGACCGAACTCAACAGAGTTACAGTCCTGCCTCAAAGTGTGATGGAGGTGGAGGTGTATGACTGCAGGTGGAGGCTCGCCACACTGTGCAGACGGTGGTTGTCACCAGCAGACAGATTAGAAGGTTTATAATAGACAGAAATGTGACACACACACAACAAACAATCACTACCTGTTGTGCAGGTGATACATTTATTTAAATACTAGCTGATAGGATTATAAATTAGATTTTAGAACTGATGGCCAACATGGTAAAACATTTTATTCTTATTGTTAAGTTTGCATTCAACCTGTGAAGTACATGAGAGTTGAAAACTGCCTCTATAACGCCACTTACAAACTTTTAAAACAACGTCCCGTGATGTGCGTTTCACTTACAAACACAAAAGTTGGTAGACATATTTATCATGCAAAGACGCACAAAAGTCCGCCATTTTGTTTCAAAGTTTGGATTTGTCTCTGTTTTTTAGCATTTGCCGGGGTCGTATCTGAACGAACTCCTCCTAGAGAGTCCAGCGAAACATCTTCAAACTTTGTCACTGTCACGTACAGAGGAGGGTTGGGCGACGGGCAAGTGCGGAGGATTTGAGTTTTCGTCCTGGACCTGGATGTTGCCATGAATTTTGATCATTCGCCATCAAAGCTATAAATCGGCTGCAAATGTCATCAAACCTCACATGTTTGATAAGAGTCCCGACCTGAACACACTTGATGAGAAATATTGATTATCAGTCCTAGTGCCACCTAGTGGTGACAGGAAATGACTTGTTTTGAACTTTGATGTACTGAACAGAGTGGGATGACCGGATTGATTTTCAGATATGGTCACTTTAGCCAGAAGGCCTTGATGATAGGATGGAGTGTGTTCTGATGACACGTGTTGGAAGGGGCGGGGCTGCGAATTTTCTATGCGTGCAAGGGTTTCGATGCTGCTCGTAGCACTAGTTTATTAACGTTTCGTCTACACACAAACCCCCTCCCTCCCTGATCTGTACAAGCACTTGAGCAACAACCACTGGGACTTTCCAACTAGCTAACGGGAGATACGGAGATTTTAAATTTGACGGATGAATATTTTTAGAATATATTTAGATTTCCTGCCATCGGGAGTCTTGTTGACGTTACTACTGATTGATAGATTTGCGTTTGTTAAAACTGGAGCGTTTGGTGTAGTTAAGTATCATTGTAAATATATTACTACTCTTTGATGATGACACAACACCCCTCTTTGCCAACTCAGGGAATTCTTCTTATGTAAGCATGGCACATGACACAAAGCCTGCAGTGCACAGTTAGGGATCCTGTTGCCTATATACCAGTGACGAAGACAGCGAGGCTCTTATAGGGAGGTTGATGACTCATCAGTTCGCCCACCAACAGCTCCAGAATGTGAGTGAGTGGTGAGGCCGGGACGTGTTTCGTCTTCTCTGTAATGTCCTTATTGCTCCGCTCTGAGTAGACTCCCATCTGTTGAACAGAAGTTGACGTTTCAGAGGCTCATTACTTCACCTGCACTTTGACCCCTGCCTCCACCAAACATGTAGAGACACAGCTGGGCCCTTTCATGAGACATATTTCTTGGCTGCCGCTCTTCGCTGCAGCCTGACAATGAGACTCTTCTTATGATTTGTATCCTCACAGTGTCTTCAGGGCAGGTGCAACCGCGTATAAACTACAAAAAACTGAGAGAATCTTTGTGTGTGTGGTTCTGTTAGACGCTTTGATGCGTCCCGCACTTGCTTACCAAGTGTGTATGTGTGTGTTTGCTGAGGCCTTTGTACCCTGCAGGGCAGATAAAAGGTTCGAGCAAATGTTCAACAGTGTTGCACAGTCGACGACGTCCCGAACTCACTGCTACAGTCTGTAAATCAGGTCGCCTTCCATTTGGACTCTTCACAAACTGGAGACATGAGGAGCACATCATGAGTTTGTCTTGGTATGGTAGTTTATTGTTACCTTCTCTGCTTTTGAATCAGTCAGACACTTGAAAACAGTGAATGTTGGCTTTGTAGTTTGGCTTTTTAACACAGCTCATATTTATTATTTGAATTGTTACAGACACTGTGTGACAGACAAACTGTTCTCGTAAGTGTTTCTGCGTTTAATACCGTCAGACTTGTGTTTGAAGACGGATGAATTATTAGCAGGGCTGGTTCCATGTTCAGGTTCGTCTGTAAACACAGGCTGGTAACACTGAAGGTGATGGGTTTAACTGAAAACATGTAAATCCTGCTGATTTCTAGCTAGAACTTGTTCCTTTTATTCACGTTAGCTGCCTTGCTGGCTGCTCTTTGTGGCCATGTCTTTCACTCCCTCCCACAACACCCAAATTTGGCTGTAGCCCTCTCTCATTCTGGGAGTCACACTCGATGACGTCAGGGGATCCAGTGCAGAGGCCTCTTCTTTTTTTCCGAGATCAGGTGTCTGAGCCTTTGTGTGTCGGTCCTGAACTACAGGTTCTCTGCATGCTGATCCCTGATAAGACCAACACGTGTACATTTAGTGACAAACTAATCAGAGTGATACAATTCAGGATAAACATGCTGGAAAAACCCCCGGCTGAGTGTTTTCAGCCCCAGCAGCCGGCTGAGGAACACTGAGTGGATCAAACCTAGTCAGGAAATCATTTAATGGTGTTTACTGGACCGCCAAGTAAAGCTGCTGCCATTGGCATCTAAACTGGTGCTGAACGTCTCCTGTTACATCTTTATTATTTGAAGTAAGTACAAGAGTTCAGTGTCATTATAGAATAGAACAATAGAACTCAATACTTCCTGGAGGTGAAGCCTCCATAGTTTGACCTGCGGGGTGCAAAGCTTGACAGGCATAGCAACAGTAACCAAGGGGGGTGGGACTAAGGAAAGGGTGGACGACATGCCAACTGCCCCTCTCCCTGTTGACTGTTGACATCTGTGTCATTGTAAGTTGACCTTTTATTGACCCCATCAGAAGAAACATCTGTCAGATCTTATTTTGGAGCCTTTTTAATGTTTTGCAAAATAATTTTTTTGGTGTGATACTTAATGGAAACACTGCCAGGATGTTCTTCTTTATTTTCTTTACCAAAAATCTTTCCTGGAGATAAGTTCTGATTACCGTTGAGGGGTTAGCAATAAAGGTCAGCCCTCCGTCGGGTGACCAACATGGCCTGCAGGGTGTAGATGTATGATTTGGTTTCCCGGAAAATAATCCTAGTCTCTTGCAGAGTGGATTGCAAATTAGGCTTCACTAAAAGTGTGGCTGATGTGGAACGACTTACCAACTCGCTAACAGAAACACGTGCCAAGTTAACTGTCACGTACTGTACTTTTTAATTTTCAATATGTTGTTAACATCTGAGTGTCTGTAAACTTCTTACCCACAAAAGAGAAATGTATTTTACTCAGTCCCCTGGTATCCTTCCAACCTGACAACAGAACAGGATCAAAACATCCCAACAGTTGCGGGACGTGTTATTCCGGCAAATGCCATTCTGTCACAGTTTCATTAAGAGGAAGTCACTCGTGTTCTGGAGTTGTGCCAATGGAAAAGAAACGATTAATACTTGGAGCAAACTTTCATTGTATCAGACTTTCAGACATCATGTTAGTCTGACATCCGTCTTCTTACCTTCACATCTGCAGGCTGCTGGAGACAGACAGCAAATCACTCCGCTCCATGAATGGCTCCAGGCGTAACAGCGGCTCCTCCCTCGTGTCCAGCTCCTCCGCCTCATCCAACCTGTCCCACCTGGAGGAGGACTCATGGATCCTCTGGGGACGGATAGTCAACGAGTGGGAGGAGGTGCGCAAGAAGAAGGAGAAGCAGCTTAAGGTGAGACTGGTACACACGACTACCTGAAGTGACAGTTGAGTGTCAGGCAGACGTGCTAAAGAGCTTACTGAAACATGGCGGCATTAAGAGCTTACTGCATGCAGCTGAAGACGAGGGGAAGCCTTTTGTGAAGCTGTAAAGTCATTTACTTTCTACACGTTAAATTCTTTGCTCATTTTTGGTAGTTTAACAATAATTAAATTGTTGCCTCATCATGAAGCGTCCCAATGAACGAGCTCTCATTACATCTGTTCTGTGCAGGTGAAGGTCTTTAACTGATCTTCAGGCTCCGTCTCGCCTGAGATGAACACGTCTGACACTGTCAAGCTGTTTGAATGTTCACTGGTCCAGAAGTCGTTGCTCTGCCCGTCTGTTTTCTAGGTGGCCGTGCAGTGTTGTCCTTGAACTTGTTATTTTTGTTCTTGACATTTGAAGCTAATTTTAGGCCGCCTGCTTCTACTCTCAGAGGTGTTGTGATAACCCTCAGCCTAGTGACAGTACAGGGAGGTATTATTTATAATCCACATGCACTGAAGAAACAGTTTAAATTACTAGACAAACTTCAGAACTAAATCCAAAATAAAGAAGACGTGTGCAGCGCGTTGGACCACCTGTTTACAGTCACAAGTAATTGCAGTGACTCCGTGAGCAGCATGAGGTTTCTTCACGTCAAATAACTAAATGCATCTGGCAAAGTGTGAAGGTTGGACGCTCCTCTGATGCATTTGAGTCCCTGTGGGATTAATATCTGTAGATTGTTGTAGTATTCCAGGTAGCATCCTTTTAATCATGACACCTGTACACACCGAGCATAGAATAAAACAAGGCCTGTGTGTCTTGAATGGGGAAGAATTTCTGTTGTTCTTGTCACTGCGTCTGTAAATGGGGAAGTCTTGATGATGCATGTTATTATGCAATTTAAGAGGAGTTAAGACGTGCCGACTGCAACCAGTCCGTTATATTAATAATAACTGCTGATGACTTTGCAGAATTAATGTTTTGTTCCCCTCGGGTCTCCGTGACACAGTTTCTGTGGCACGATGCTTTCGTCCTGCAGTCTGTGGAAGCACTGTGCATTACAGATTGATCCTTTTAGATCTACGTTAGTGGGATGAGAAAATAATAACACAAAGCAGCTTTCATTAAGACAGTCAAGCCCTGAGATGGTGCATTGTTACTCTACAAAGCTCCGTCTGTCTTGTCTAACCTCAAGAGATCCACTGGTGTGGGGGTGCACCTCTGCTCCAGATGCACCCTGGACTGACCAGATGCACGCACACACACACACACACACACACGCACACGCACACGCACACGCACACACACACTCCCATCATAGCAGGAAAGACAGTTGTTCCCTGTCAGCACAGGAAATTGCTTAATCAAATTCTATCAGCAGGAGTACAAGGAAACAAACCGAGCTGCAAAGTGCCTCACTGACAAGATTGTATTTGTCAGTAGATATTGTATTATTGTGAGAGGAGCACCGTGCTGAACTGGGGAAATAAATCCTCGAGCACAGATCATGTTCGTGGCTGTTTCCTGTTGTAAGAGATGACGGTGTGTGTTCTCATTATCCCAGGAGTCTGTTTAATTCACACTCAGAAATAAACCAAGACCTCACATCCTCTTAAACATTCCCTGAAATATTAAATACACGTTTAAAATACAGCTGGACTCGACACATTTTGAACAGCTTGTCTACTTTCGCTCTGTAGGATCTTGTCAGGAAAGGGATTCCCCACCACTTCCGGGCAATCGTGTGGCAGCTGTTGTGCAACGCTCAGAATATGCCCATCAAGGATCAGTACTCGGATCTGCTGAAGATGACATCGCCCTGCGAGAAGCTGATTCGCAGAGACATCGCCCGAACTTATCCTGAACATGATTTCTTCAAGGAGAAAGACAGCTTGGGCCAGGAAGTCCTCTTCAACGTCATGAAGGTAACGTGTCCGTTTGTGCCTGAGGAAGCTGAGTGTGTGCAGATAACAACAAGGACTGTTAACAACTTTATAACTGTAAATCCACAGTGAATGAATGTGTGTCTGACTCATTGAAATGAATCCTATTTACTTCAGGCGTACTCTCTGGTGGACCGTGAGGTTGGTTATTGTCAAGGAAGTGCGTTCATCGTAGGACTGCTCCTCATGCAGGTAATAATCCTCACCACACAAACACACTGAGTCAACCTCCTCCACCAAACGGATTGGCAAGTGTGCAAAGCTGAAGAACAGATTGGAGCTTTGATTTCATCCTGTCGTTTCACTAGATGCCAGAAGAGGAGGCTTTCTGTGTGTTTGTGAAGTTGATGCAAGACTACAGATTGCGGGAGCTCTTCAAGCCCAGTATGGCAGAGCTGGGACTCTGCATGTACCAGTTTGAGTGCATGATCCAGGTGAAACCTCGTACAAAGTCTGAAAAAGGTTCCAGACAGGCATGTTCTTCTAAAATTGTCTAATTTTGAATCGTTGCCTTCTAGGAGCAACTCCCAGAGCTTCACATACACTTCCAGGCTCAGAGCTTTCACACCTCCATGTATGCCTCCTCCTGGTTCCTCACCATCTTCCTCACCTCCTTCCCTCTGCCCGTCGCCACAAGGATCTTCGATATCTTCATGTGCGAGGTCAGTTCAAAGGAGCGGTGGCTGTATCTCCATCTACATGTATAGGAATGATATCCCGTATCGATACACTAGTCGGTCCATAAACAGGATTCATCTCTGCACATCATCCCGTTAGGATACATTAAACTCTTCCCCTAAGACAAACTCTCAGGGCTGTCTCGGTGTCCTGTCCTATTGTTGCACCGTTACCATGGCGAAGGGCCTCATTCAGATGTCTAAATCACAAATGTGACATGAAGAGAAAGAACGCGTGCGTATGTGTAGTGATGGTGGTTGTTAAGTGTTCCAGCACAGTGCACGTACACTTATGAACTTGAAAGCACTGTTTCAGTGGGTAGATAAATATAAACTGGGTTCATACAGTGATGCTTCACAAATGCTTTAGTGTATATTCAATTCTTATTTTGCATGTGCCTCCAAGGCTTGGAAAAGTAATGGAATCTTTGTTTTTGCCCTTTTATTGAACATTTCTCCTGCTGTTCAAAGGTTGCCAGTGCACACGAGAGTGGGTTGTCATGGAAATGTTATCCATTGTCGCCCCCTGTTGGAGATCAGAGACACTACAGTATAAACTGTAATCTACATTTAATAATCCTAGAGAGTTCTCTCATCACAAACTTGACACTGATTGTAACATAATACTATAATCTCAATCCACTTTAAAGTATGTTTCATTAAAAGATCCTCCGCAGCATGTTGACTGGTTACTGCTGGTGATGTTTGTCTTCAGGGTCTGGAGATCGTCTTCCGTGTGGGACTGGCCATCCTTCAGATGAACCACGCAGAACTCATCCAGCTGGACATGGAGGGAATGTTACAGGTACACTGCTATAACTTCTGTCTACCTTGTCAATCAGGCACCTTTAGATAATTCCCAGCTCCTTTAAGGGAGGAACCTCTCCCGGTTGGTTGATACCTTTTGACGTCTTCGCTGGCACTTATTCTGCTTCTGTTCCCAAACTGTGCAGCACTTTCAGAGGGTCATCCCCCACCAGCTCGACAGCGGGCCGGATAAGGTCATCCAGGCTGCTTATCAAGTTAAATACAACGCCAAGAAGATGAAAAAGTAAGCACAACTGTCACTGTCTCCAGGTCCTATCGACGATGTTCACCACATCATCGTAGGCCCAATTCACTGCAACTCAAGATCCTTCATCCTTCAGGATGTCTTAGCTTACTTTATGATTACATTTCCTAACTGTAACTGCTTCCTACCTTCATATCACATTGTCATTCTGGGAAAACAGTCGTTTCTTTGTGTCACACTCAAAGTGGGGGAGACCAACCTGCTGATGTTGAGAAGGAGAGACAATAACTGACCACACGGTTCATATTCATGTCTCGTTTGTGGTATTTGTTTCCAGGTTAGAGAAGGAATACACTACAATAAAAACAAAAGAGATGGAGGAGCAGATGGAGATCAAAGTGAGTTGCCACTGCTGAGTAAAGAAACATCCCGAAGGCTTCGCTGTGTTGTCGTTATATTCTGCTAACGTGACGTCTGTCTTTGCAGAGACTGCGGACAGAGAACAGACTCCTGAAGCAGAGGATAGACACACTAGAGAAAGTGAGTGTAACAGTGTCCAACCAGAAGCTGCTGTTCGCTCATCGACTTTACATTAACCCATCCAGCTGTGTACGCTCCGACATCATGCATCCCCTCCTAATGACGGAGCCTCATCTCTTACTAACTGGGCTGCGCTAGTTGAAACACATTGTGTGTTCTCTGATTGCGGATAAAGTAACAGAAGCTGGATTCAGATTTCAAGTTGTCTTGGTGTCAGGGTGACCGTCTCTGTGTGGCTCCAGTAACTTGTAAAGTTAACCAGACACCACTGACTGAAGCCCAGACCGTAAGGAGCTTGTTTGAAACGTCCTAGTGGCTGTTGAGGCTTTTCAAGACGATGCAAAGCGCTGCATGCCGAGTCGCACTGTCCTTATCATTCTGCACCTCCTCTGTGTTTGTGAATGGGCACTACGGCCGCGGGCACAAAGCATGAGGTCCGCCGTGGATGGCAAAAGTTTCTTCCCTGTCGTGTTTGCTTGCAGGGAGGAACGCTGTGGTCTAATTGCGTCTGTTATTTCAAATAAAGATGGAGGTTGCTGCTCTTTGTCTCACGACTCCGCGGACCTTTTTAACTCCTCACTAACTGAAATCGTTCAAAAGCTGGATTGAACAACATCAAAGCTCTGAGCTTGTTTTCAGTTTAACAACTACTTTACACTGTTATTGTGCCGTTGTTGCACCGTACCTCACTCTTGGCTTTAACCAGTCTCTCATGCTTCCCCTTCTGTCTAAAGCCACCGTGTCATCAGCACCATCTCATTTTTCTTGCAGTTGAGTTGCACCCTTTTCACCACACCTGCATGCAATGTTCCTTTTCTACCCCTGAATGTGAGCGTCACTGTGGTCGGTAAAGAGTATCTGTGTCTCTGGAGGGAAAATGAACATTGCATTTCTTCTCTAAAACAAATCAATTGTTCTTTTGTGTGCTTTAAACTGTCCTCTGGATTGTCTCTCTCTCTCTCTGCTGTCTCTTGTTGATATTTCTGTTTTGTAGGAAAGTGCTTCCTTGGCAGATAGATTGATCCAGGTATATTCCTCAACTTCTCTTAACCCTTATTACTCATGCTGCACCGTCCTTCTTCCTTCTGTCTCTTTAACATTGCATGCTTGTGATTGGTACAATGGAGGATAGGGAAATAATACAGAATCAGGATCAGACATTGACTAACGAATCTCTGAATTAAAGGACTAAACCTGATGGTGATAGCTGATAAGGGTATTTAATAATTGCATGGAACTACCACACTGACATATCAGACAAATGAAGAGAATCTCAAATCAGGCAGAAGAAAGCAAAGCAATGAAAATGTTGCTAGAGTTGAAACAAGCATGTCCTTTAGAAAACCCAATCCCTCATCTTCTCTTCTGATTCGCCCACCCATTCCGCCGTGTCGTTTGACTTGTTGCCGTACTCACCCCACCCCTCCTCGGTTGGTTACGTCCCAAGGGACAAGTGACTCGAGCTCAGGAGGCAGAGGAGAACTACCTGGTCAAGCGGGAGCTGACCACTGTCAAACAGCAGAGCGAGGAGGCCAGTGCTCAGCTGGAGCAGGCCAAGAACACCATCTGGCAGCTTCAGCAGCAGCAGCAGCAGCCACAAGCGGTAAGGAGGGCCGCGGAGTCCCCCACTGGCCCCGATCCCACCCGGTCTGTGACGGGATCTGTTTGTCTGTTTGTGCTGTGCAGTCTGAAACATCAGGCTGACCACTGTGAGATCATTTAGGGTACAAGGAATATGTTTGAAAGGTTTTTTTCTTCAATAGAACACCCCCCCACCCCACCCCCAGTTAGCATATATATCCTAGCAACACAAGTAATCAGCGGGAGAACAAGGCTTTTCACGCGTTGCACATCGGGTTTTCACAATGATCTCTTTTGTCATGCATGAATTCAAATTGGGACACGAAGCACTACACAGCTCCGTCACCACTCTCCCAAAACTCTTCATGAATTTGTGAGCAGTTGTCTCGCAGGCTGGTAGATTTCACACCCTGTTTACAGCCTGCTCTCACTTCTATTGACTGTTAAATATTGATGGTTGGTCTGTGGATGATAATGTGCAGGCATTACCCTGTTTAACATAATGTGAAATCTTGCTTTACAATGAGCAGCCATGAATTATTAATGCAAACATGAAAGGCAAAGTGGTTGGTGCCAACTAAAAACAAGGTTCAGCTCCTCATGATGGAGTTTGAAGCGGCGTCGAGGTGTTTTTTTATTCCAGAAGAACAAATGTGGCGGCAGATGAATGATTTAGTGGGCTGGAATCATGTGGTTCCAGTTTACTTACTGGAGGTTGAACATTTCATTCCTCATCATATGGCGACATTGAGAACCTGCAGGTGTCGATGTTTGTAGCTCTGCGTTACTGCTTCTGCTCACTCTTGTGTCATGTTGGTTGTAGAAGGGAGCCCCTCGGTACTCTGAGGAGTCGGTCCTGCAGCTGGAGAGAGAGCTTGTGCAGGCCAGGCTGAAGGAGGCAGAGTCCCAGTGTGCTCTCAGGGAAATGCAAGACAAAATTCTGGATATGGAAAAGGTACGTTGCCACAGATGCACTGTATCACTGATCATTGCACACATATTGTTTCCGTGTTGTGGTTAAAACAAACCTTTCTCACACGTTCCGTAGAGGAACACATCACTACCAGACGACACCAATGTGGCTCGTCTACAAGAGGAGCTGATAGGAGTGAAGTTAAGGGAGGCGGAGGCTCTGACTGGCCTTAAAGAGCTGAGGCAGCAGGTCAGGGACCTGGAGGAGCACTGGCAGGTGGGAAGCAACAGTTCAGCTTGAAGGACAAACCCTATAAACAATAAAGAGCAAAATACAAACGTCTGTTAAACATAACGTGGAGAAAAAGGAGAAAGTGTCCAGTAAAGGAATGATGGAAAAATTGGACTGACTGTAACACCTCTCCTCAGCGCCACTTGGCACGCACTGCTGGTCGCTGGAGGGACAGCCCCAGGAAGAACGCCCTGAGTGAGCTGCAGGACGAGCTGATGAGTGTGAGGCTGCGTGAGGCCGAGGCTCAGGCGGAGCTACGAGAGACACGGCAGAGGATGCTGGAGCTGGAGACGCAGGTCAGGGACTACGTCTGCAATCTAATCACATTAATCTGATCACGCACAGTTTTATAGAAGTATGTGTCCTTCTTTATCAGACTACATCATACAGGACCATTAATTATAGGAAAATGACCTGCATTAATTATAGTTTGGACACATCGGTGAGTAAGGTGTGATCAAAAGTACCTGCGGTATTTATAATCAACACAAAATGAGAGAGGAAGTCGATTCACTTCCTGTGTTGTCACTCGGTCGCCTTCAGAGGGCAGCAGTAACTCAAATGTGCTTCTGTCCTTGAATTCCTCAAAAGATGTAAATATGTCAAATGTAATTTCAAACTCGCGTCTTGTGTTTGATTTCACAGAATCAGATTCACGGCAACCAGCTGCGACGGGCCGAGCAGGACGGCCGGTGTCTGCAGGAGCGTGTGCAGACCCTGACGATGCAGAACAAAGATCTGCATGTGCAACTGCAGGAGATCAAGAGAAGACGAGCTGAGATTGAGTGCAAGGTAAATAATCGACCTTGTGATTCATGACACTGAACCTCCGGTGTTAAAACAGTTTGTGTTGTACAATGTGTGAAGTCTGATTTTAATGTACGTCCCTTTCAACACGCACCATGTTCTGCGCTCTGGAGCCAACGTTTGTCACACCAACAAAGGCCACAACATGTTTCTGTTTTCATGTTGTAATCGTTGGTGTTGAGTAGAACTGTTGTTGGCGTTGTCTTTAGCTTCTGTGCTCTGGTATTTACAGAATAAGGAAGAGGTGATGGCAGTGAGGCTGCGGGAAGCCGACAACTTCGCTGCCATGGCAGAGCTCCAGCAGCAGATCTCAGAACTGGAGATTCAGGTAAGATCTCATCCCTGTTTGTGTGTAACATCCCGCCGCAGCCTCGGCACTGAGCTTCGGGTTCCTTCACTCCTTCACATATCATACGTGGCATATCTAAACTAAGAGATTAATGTTATTTACAGCTTCTAACCGCCGTCAACGGGCTCCCTGGTGGCCATGTAGGATCGATCTGGCAGTTAGAATGAAGGTGGTCATTGAACGCGAGTCTGTATATGTGAATCTGATTACCAAACACTGGTTGGAAGTGGGCGGGGCTCTGTTTGACAGATTTATTTATGTTTCCTAGAATCGAAACGCCTCCATGGACTTTAGACTCTGCTCAGTAGGACGCCTGCTGTCCTTTCACTCCATCCACCAATCAACTCACACTGTTAAATAGTTAATCGATGTATTCTTTGCTCTTGCTGCCAAGGAGACACTGTCACTTAAATGTGATCAAACCGTACCGGCACAATGCTCGTGAAGCAGATTAGCAGTAGAAGTCTTATTTTATAGAATCAACCAAGAGATTAGTGAAATAGGTCTTCCTCTCTGTACAGACTTCACAATGAAAAGAAACCAGTATTTATCCTCAAACAAATGTAACACGTCACACAACAACGGTGACCAAAAGAAATAGAGGCCTGCTGCTGTGTGACCAGCTGAGGAAGCTACGACGTGAGTTAACAGAGAGTGTGGCAGCAGGCCGGAGTCTCTGATGAGCTTCAAACCCCTCTGGAGGAACGTTCCTGACGTCCCACTGAAGGTCTGACTGGTACCAAGAAGATGATCAATGTGTGCAGATGTAAATTATCTTAAAGAGGAAAAGATTTATCAAAGTATTTAGTCAGAAATATCATAGTTTTCCAAGTTGCCTTTTCTTGTTGCCTGAGATCTGAACAGCCTGAACTTTTTGTTGATTTTTAGGTGAGACGGGTTTCCGTAACGTCATGAAGCTCGTTGACTCTTTGATCAGTCAAATATAGATAATGTTCAAGTCGCTTGTATTCCTGTCACCATCACTACGTCGCTGGTTTATTAAATGATACATGCACCTGTTGATGAATGATATTTAAATGTCTTCTCTTAAGACTTTAAAGTTCCTTGCTCTTTAAATGGGTGGAGAAGGACATGGTTGCTAACATGGTTGCTAACATGGTTGCTAACATGGTTGCTAACATTTCTCAGTGGTGGTAGCATGTAAACTTCATACTGACTGATGAGGTGATGAGTTGACGTTCAGTTCTGTGGCTGTGACTTTTGTCCAGAAGACATTTCAAATGAATAAGATGCTTCGGGTTTCTTTGCTGAAAGCTTCAGACTATTTATAAGTAAGACACCTACACAAACCCTGCTAGCAGACCTTCAGCGTCAACAGTGTGGTCTGAGGTTTTATTACAAACTGATGGAGCCGCTCTCGACTCTGTTCAGCAGTCACATGCACCCTCTTTGTTTTCCTTGATGTTATGAACAGTATTTAACTATGTTGCAGGATTTTAAATCTAACTTCTGATGGAGCTGTAATCCCTGCGCCAGGGTTTCCATCTCGGTCTGTGGTTTTGGTTAATATAACCTATAAGGTGGAAATGGTTTTGAGAAATTAATGAAAAGCTTTTCCACCCATCCAAGTGGGTGATGCATGTTGTTGGTGTCAGTTTGCATCTGAGGTTATGGTGTCAGGGCTCTCTGTAGGTTGAGGTTAGCTTTGAGTCAGAGTGAAGAACACCGAGTCGCGGCACTGAATGAGGACAGAGGTGTTACTTTCAACATCGAGCTGATCGAGCTGCTGAGTCCTTTCAAAGCAGCACAGATGATCCTGCAGTGATTGAGTTCCCCAGACATCCACCAAGAGATGTTGGAAGATGGTCAGTGAATCTTGTTGGGAGAGGTTTATGTGCTGGACTCTCTCCTGATCTCAGTCCTGGCCTCAGTGCTGGCCTCAGTCTAACGCCGCAGACCCGATGTCCCTGGGCTGGATAGGAAGTGGTTTCTCATCTTGAAACTGTGACTCTTCCAACTGAGACATGCATGGTTTATTTTGAGGTTTCTTTGACATGCTCACAGATTTATACAAAATGTTTGAGCCTGTAAAGGAAAGTCTCCTCGTCTGTCAGTAAACGGGACTAAAGTATCTTAAAAACTGAAGAAGAGAACTTTGGTACGTCAGTGATGAAACATCTCTACTGAACTACAGTTTAACACTTGGAGAAGATTTCTCCTGCTCAATGTTAAAACTGAAGAGAGTTTGAGGAACGTGAGGAACCCGACTCATCGAGACGTTGAGCAGATACACAGCCTGACACCTGGAGATTCACTCAGCTGAACACAAGGAAGTGTTTTCAACTGCCTGCTCTTCTTATCGTTGCCGTGTTTTGGAGAGAGGAAACCTCAAAAACAACAGATTCTTGGAATCATCACATTTGTCAGGCCTCTCCTGGTCCTGACACATTCAACCTTATCTCACCGCAGGGATCACAAATCAGTATTTTGGGGTGTTTGCACGCCTGAGCAGAAAGTGTCACCATCCCCCCCCCCCCCCCCCCCCCCCCCCC